>QFEY01001899.1:0-14251 GCA_003316435.1 Russula virescens | reverse complement strand
GGACGGACCTGGGCTCACCGGAGCGTCTTGAATACGCATGGACGTGAGGGCATCAGTGACGAGAAGGGGTATGCAGGGATGGACGGACCTGGGTTCACCGGAGCGTCTTGAATACGCAGGGAGGTGAGAGCATCAGCGACGAGGAGGGGTATGCAGGGATGGACGGACCTGGGCTCACCGGAGCATCTTGCATGGGCATGAGGGTGAGGGCATCGAGGAGGGGTATGCAGGGATTGATGGACCTGGGCTCGTCGTCTTGCATGGATATGGATGCGAGGACGGTAGAATTGAGGGCATTAGAGATGAGGAGGGGTATGCAGGGATTGACAGACCTGGGCTCACCAGAACATCTTGCAGACATCGCATGTGAGGACATGTGTGTGGGGCAGACAGACTTGGGATTACTGGACAAACGAGAGGCGGTGTGAGTGGAATTGGGGGCATTAGAGGTGAGGAGATGTATGTAGGGGTTGACAGACCTCGACTAACTGGAACATCTTGCACAGATATTGGAGGCAAGGAGGTGTATGTAAATGGACAAACTTGTGATGACAGGACGAACAGGACTGGTGTGAGAGGGCTCCGGGATATTAGACGCAAAGTGTATGCGAAGACGGACAGACCTGGGATAACCAGAGAGACTTGGCAAATGTGTCTGAGATATCAAGGGCGAGGAGGAGTATGTGGGGATGGATGGACATGAGATGACTGGTGGAGAGGGCTCCGGAGTATTAGACGTGAGGAGGGGTATGAGAGGATGGACAGACCTGGGATAACTGGCAACCACATCCAGGATATCAGAGGCAAGGAGTATGTAGGGATGGACGGACTTGGGATGGCTTGACGAACAAGAGGTGGTGCGCATGGCCTCTGGATATCAGAGGCAAGGAGGGGCATATAAGGATGGACAGACCTAGGATTACTCGCACTCTAGTGCGTGAACAGTGCTGGGACCGGGCAGGCAAAACCTTTGGAGGATAAGGTCTGAGCCTGGCAAAATCTCACTGGATGTGAGCTTGAAAATCATATAGCATCCATCGTTCGACATTGAGCTACACTATGACTTAGTTAGAATAGTTGGTGATGTTCCTCGGGGCACCGCCTATTTATTTCCGCTTCATACTCGCCTCGAAGATCATCTGCAACGACACATACTTGAGAATGTAAAGTGATGAGATACGGACTGAGCACACACCTTCACTATGGACTTGTGTCCACGATACGGGTCGCTTCCACTTGCGGCCTACCAGGATAAGGCTCCCCGAGGTAGGCAAAGACCATCTCGCTCAGTTTCCGCATGTGAGCTGCAAGGAGTCAGTGTGGTATCGTGACAGATAGGAAGCCCGACGGTCCTGCAATGTGGCTTGACGATCGGAAGAAGACAATAGCACTGGGAGGCTGCAGAAGCTCGAGACGAATCAAGTCAGGATATGCATACAAATTGGATTTGTACTGTGATTGCGGACGCATTTCGACTGCTGCAGCGCAAGGTATGATGAGAGAATAGAAAGAAAGCAGTTTATACTATGTTTGCGAGGGTATCCATCATCCATGACAACTCATCCTCCTTCCCTTCATCAAACAGTTCATCTTCATCATCGCTAGCGTTATCATTCTTGTGATCATCTTCCCTCACTGCTGTGACTGCAGTGGAAGAAGTAAGCACTTTCGCCAGTAGGGAAGTGTATAGTGACGGCAATAGCTTACTATCATTCGGGATAGGTGAGATAGGGGTAGCGGTGGTGAGAGGATGCCCACTATATCTAGAGAGTTTTGTGATTTGTGATAGGCGCATACATGTTATGGCTCTAGGGACCATTCACAGCATAAGACGGTTGGCGATAGTTCTATAAACTGTTGACAGTGTTAGACTGGTTGAGAGCTGACAGGCTTGGTCAGCAATGACAAAGGAATAGGCAACAAAGGTGAGGAGCGATGAAACGAGTATAGCTCCAGAGGACACGACAATCCAGTGCATAATACTGAATAGGACTAATAGGGAAAAGAGTCGATCACTACACGGCTGACAGTGATCGGTAATGGGTGGGACACAGGCCGACGAGCGGTGAGACAGGCCGGGGACCACTTTGAGTATGAATGCGATAGGGATAAGCTGAGTAGGAGGTCCAGGCCGGGGCACGCGATGATTACTGCTTTAGGACTAATTAGCAGTAGACGTCTTAGTTTATAGCACTAAGCAGGCGTATGAATGCTCTCAGCGATGAGCCGAGTGCGAGCAAGGTGAGGAGATGAGAGGGGAAGTCTTGAAGCAGACACTTAGGCTGGCACTAAGTGAGGAAGGACAAAGACAATGTAGATTGCGTACAAAGTCGAGCTTAGGGCTCAACTCTCTAGTCAGGCAGTCCTTAAATACAGGGAGTCCAGGTAACTACGCTAGTAGGATCTGAGTCACAACCAGTCCCAGTAGTAGTAGTATCAGTAGCATACAGTAGCTATCGTAGGGCATACAGTCACACATAGTATCGGTACTTGAGGCAGCGCATATCAGTACATCAGGCAGAAGTCATCAGAGCGTAGGTGGCAGCACACAGGCAAATACGTACAGTAATCAGTCTGAAGTAAGGCAGGGCAAATGGGTAAGCATAATGGAGTCAGCAGTCCATAGTACAGTAAAGGTAAAAAGTTCGTAACAATACAAAGGCAATCATTGACATGCTTGTGTTGCAACTGCACAACCTCGAGGTGAGCGGCAAAAGCAGGGTCTTGGTTTGCATGTGCGGCAATAGCTCTAGACATCACTGCATCCTCTGCATTGACCCAGGCCTGCACGTGGGCGACCTCGACGTTGCAGCGATGGATCTCCTCATTTGCACGCTCGACTTTGAAGTACTTGTTGGCTGCCTGTCAATTAGCGAGGACAGCCCATGGTTTCGACAGGAGGTTGTGGTCGGTGTGCTTGAGAATCTCAAATTCAGAAAAGTTACAGTAATCCACGACCTGAGAATATTCGAGATGGGGGCGAGGTGGGTCTTGTTGGGGTGCGAGGGTATTGTACCGATCAATTGCGTTGCGGATTGCCGTGCAGCGGCGGGAGAGTGCCTGCGCAATGTGTTTATGCAGCTTATAACCTAAGAGTAATGTCAGGAGCATCACACAGAGAAACAAATCACATACCCGAGCTGGCCAAGTTTGCCTTGTCTAATTCCATCAGCCTGCTCACGACAAGTCCCTGCAGCTCCTCAACAACACGGACAAATTTCTTGTTGCCAATGTACTTGAGTATGTCCTGATATTCGGCATTGCTTTGCTGCCACCGTTCCTTGATGCCTAATAATCGCTCAGTGTCATCAACCCTTTGTGCTGCCCGCTCCCTTTGCGCAGCAACAAGCCTCAATTCCCTGTCGATCACTTCCTGCTTACTTCTTTTGAAGACCTTGTCAGCAATGTTAGTAGCAAAATCACGGGGCGTAATGGTCAGGAAATGATCGATATCTCCGATCTTTCCTCGTACAGCTTGATATTTCTCACTACACATGTGATGAGTTATGTAGGTAGAAAGTGAAATGAATTGCTTACTCGATTGCAATGTAATTTTGCATGGCCTCCACATAGGAAACCTTCATCGTCAATTCCCCAGGCTCTTTGCGCTTCGCAAGAGAAAGGAACTCTGTCTCCTCCTCGTGCCAGCGCCAGAAGTCAGTAGCTGAAAATGATGTCTGGAACTTGAAGGTCTCGAGTTCTTTGGAATACCTGAGCTGCACGTCCAGGGCTTGCTTGTAGTTATTAAGTAAAAAGGTTTCTGGAGTGCTGTTAGCCTAAGCGCCACGGCAAAGGGCACATATGTGGACGTACCAAGCGATGCATATCGGTCCTCATTCACTTGCTGAACATGTAAGTCGATTGATTGCATCCAGTGATAGCTTGATGAATGCCGAATATTGCGCGCAGTCCTGTTTAAGCTCGAAAAAAACCTCTCGCATGTTGAGAGGTCTTCGAGCCCAAAACCAGGTTGGTAAAGAGGGTGATATCTTAGCTGACATGAGCGTTTGTGGGCCCAGCAGTGAAAAGCGTCAACGACGCATTGAAACCGCTTCTGGGCTACTTCGTCGCTGAGTGAACTGCTTCGAAGTGTCGTCTCCAGCGTGCAGTTGATGTCATACCCGAGGGCTTGATCCTCCCCAAAGACCTTCAGAATGGTCGCAACAGCGGCAAGGGCATGCTTGGCCCTGTACAAGAATGGTTAGCGCATGCAAGTGGAGCAAAAGAAAGACTTACATTTCCGCAGACTGTACAAACTCGATCAAAAACTCGACAATGCCATGCTGACATAGGCAGGCAAACACGCCCGTCTGGTCAAAGGCCTCCTTCGACGCCGGTGGGAGCTCTTTTGAATTTGCAGCCTTCCAATTGCTGCCACAGCGCTTGTCGTCCTCGTCCCGTGAAACTGCGGAGCCATCCTCAAGCACTTCAGCATCTTGCATTGCTCTCGTGACCCTCACCGCAGCTGCATGCGACTTCACTTCGTCCTTGAAGCCATCCACAAAGTCACGGGAGAGAAAATATTGACTGGAGAAGACACGTTCATCGCAGGCACCCGCTGTCTTATCACGTTTTTGAGAATCGCACCCATCGATGGCATGCATTTGTGCGGGGATGAGGGGTTCCTCGTGTGGTTGCTAAAATGAGGTGATGGGTTAGAAATGCAGAAATGCCACATGCAACATGAAAAATACCTCAAATCCACAAGCGGGGCAACCGTACTTCATTCCCCAAGTAGGGGAATCATGGCCAAGCGCTGCATCCACCCGCTTTTGTAACCTGCATTGCACATCACAAAAGACATCGAAAGCTTGGGAAAAAAGTTGTTCTTTCGACTGACAGTACTTAACCTAGCCTAGTTGTCATTTGGGTACAAGACGCAGGGCGAATAACACACCTGTTGAAAGGCACATATGGCCTTGATGAAGCCTTGAACCCCGATGCTTGGTTGTCGGCGGCAAAGATGATAAAAGAGTGTGAGTAAATCGACGGAGAATGCAAGGTTCGGGAGGACGGGTGTTCCTGCGATGAGCCCAATGTGAATGAGAGAAAGGTTCGGATTTTCGTCCCTATGCTGCCGGATGCACTTTGTGTGCATTCCATCAGCTAGGAAAGTGATCAGCAACAGGGCCACATGTTGAGCATGTACGAACCCTCAAGCCCAAGCACCGAGATTGACCAAGTGTGGTCAGATTCCATCTCGGGGCGGCATGCACGATTGCGCTTCCATTCAAGATACGGGTCGACGAGCAACGGCATAATGGCCTCCCACTCTCGCTGAGTGCCACAGCGGCGTAGAAGCCGTGAGCGGGCAGTAGGAGCGTGCTTTCTGCTGCCACCGAAAACCCTACAACAAAGTCAGTGATACACTTAGCAAAGAAATGAGGATGGCATACGTTATCATCGTTGCCATTTGTTGTAATGGCCCAGGCCCCAGCTCAGCAATCAGGCCCTCTTCTATAACATTCTCCCATTCATCCAGGGGAGGGTCAATGTGCATCTGATCACAGTTACCAGAGACATCGGGAATGATTGTCCAGTCGATTGCATCAGGTGGTTTATTGGCAAGCATGCCTGACTCGATGATTGTCTGGCGCAAACATGTGATGGCAACTATGACACGATATGAATGCATCAGAAATTATGAGAAATCTCAAAAACTCACAGAGTTCATCATTTCGCCTCTTCTCATCAAGCTGTCTCTTCTCTTCACCAACCTGAGACAATTTTATGACTTTCTTTGCAGCGCGTGAGCCCTTCCCCTTTGAATTCCGGCCTAAATACTGTCTTGTTGTTGAAGATGTCAATTTTCTCTGGGGGTGGGAAGCGAAGGTGCAGGCATGCATAGTGGGTATGAGTATGAAAAAAAAAACAGACACGTGCAGTACAATAAACAAACTTGCTCACATAATGTGGGTTCACGCGCGTCCCAGTACAGTCAACCCTTATAACCAATACCTACTTTTTAAAAGATATTTAAACGATCTCAAACAGAAGTGCCCTCGGTATTTTAGGGAACATTTATGAAGGCTGATTGCCATTGAAAGAGCATTTGGAAATCTTTAATCTATGCCCATGGCAATCTGGAAAAGGGGTATCAATTACAATGGAGTTGACTGTAGTACTACTAGTACAGTCACATGTTGAAGCTGACCTGCAGTCTGCAGCCCTCTTCGAGAGCAATGGTTTGGGTGATGAAGAGCAAGGTGTATCTACATCAAGATGACCCACAGGTACTGCAGCTGCTATTTGAGAGCACAAATGGAAAGCTGTGAGAATGTGTCATTTGCAAAGTCAACAATGGTTGGTGACTTGTGTAGTGAAAGCCAAGCCTGAAATTATGGGTGCACCTGCTGAATCTGCAAACCCCAATCTGCCAGTGCCTGCACCAGTGTCCCAACTGAGCCCACCAATGATTGCAGACAGTAAGGCTATAATGAACCCAACAATTATTACTAACCCTTCACAAGTTGGCCAGATGTGTCTAATGTCTCTTGCATTGATTTTACTTGATTTCTCACAGGCTGAGATTACTCAACCATTCATGATGATGCTTGCAGGATTTCTTGTGTGGGATTGGCCATTGCAAGTGCTCCTGACAGCTCCTTGCAAAGGAGATTCAGTTGGCTTTATGCCCAAGAATATGCCAGCATACTGTGTGCTCTGATCAGATTACTGACCACACCAAAGCTCTTTCACAACAAGACATCAAAATATATTAGGGACACCACATGCATGAGCACAACCATTCCATTTGCACCCCCCCATAATGCTGTGAAGTGCCCTTGTTGTGGGCATATCTCATGGAGCACAAGTGCTCTGTATATTATGATATATTTGAATAAGTGTTGTTACAGATGGCCTCAGAGGCTCTGGACCTGAGGCAAGCATAAAGGCAGAAATAAATAGGTGGTCCCAGGGAACCCTTGCTAGTAGCAACTATAGAACAAATAAGTTTTCAAGTGTTTGATAAAATAAATTGGCACAATTTATGTTGAGGAAGTTTTGGTTATTCCTGAAACAAATTAGCAAAATGAAGGTTAAGATCTTATCCAATTGCTTAGCAAATCTAGGGACACTAACTCCAGATATAGGAGATGGTGCCCCTAGATTTGCTAGGCAATCAGATAAGATCTTAACCCTCATTTTGCTAATCAGTTTCATGCACAAATTAAACTTCCCTAACACTAGGTGCATAAAGATCACCACAAAATAACTGAAGATCCACACACTTATAACTTGCTGCTGTGATGGTATAGATAACTTCCATATAGCAAATATGTTTATAAGACAAAAAAGTACCAAACTAGTCTAAGTATAAAGAATATCAAAGTGTATCTTAATTTGTTACCATATCACCTTCCTCATTGATGGAAGAAGCTTTCCTAGCACGTTTCTTTCGAGGTGGTCCATACACCTGCTCACCATTTGCCACCCGCAGGACATTATGGGCCTTTCGAAGTTCCACCTGCTCTGAAGTGAGGCTAAGCCACTTACATACACCACTCTTAAGAGCACTGCTAAGTATAACTGCCTCATAAGTAGATATCTTGCCTGGCTGGCAAATAGGGTGATTGAGGGGCCACCCAACAAGCTCAACCCCCAAGTTCTCAACAATCTTATCTTCATAATGGTCATAGTTCATCAGAACATTGACATGAGGATAAGACTTGGCTCTAAGAGCATCCTCTAAGGCAGAAATGAGCTAATAGTGCAGAAAACATAGTAAAAGGGACATACTAAGGCCCTCCAGAATGAGCATTCGACACTCAGCCCGAGTTTCCTGCTGTAATGTGACTGCTGTCTTTGCTGAATCACATAGCACATCAGTTCAGTTATTAAAGGAAGAAAACTCTGAAACCAATACATACCCTCCTTTATCACATTAACCCTAGCACTGCAACCTGACACAACAAAAGCCTCCATCTGATATGAGGCATTATTAAGTGTGTTCTGTCCAATCTCAGCATTTTCAAGCCATTTGATAGCACCTTCTGTTGCAAATGACCCAGGGGAATAGGTGTATGCAATATCATTGCGACAGAAAAGGAACAGTATCTCTGTGTTCCATTCCTCATTAAGGTCCTGACACTATGACAGCTCAGCACTCAATATTCCATACTAACAGCAAAACAAGACTCACCAAGGTTGTGATGACATTCACCATCGAATCTACAGCCTGGCTAATTTGTTTGTTGCTCCGATTCTTGGTTATCTCTTCTTTTTCTTCTGCCTTGGTTTGAAGATGCTCCTCAAGGATTGCATCCCTTTCATCATCCGAGAGATGCTTATACTCAGCATGAAGAGCAATGGGATCTTTCCTAAGAAGCTCCCAAAGCATCATCTTCGAGCCTTTGGGTTTGCCTATAAAAGAGCATATTAATAAAAAGCCTTTGAGACGGTAATGAAAACTCACCCTCATTCTCTGCTGCAAGCTTTGCACTACAGAATGCTGCAAAAGGTGTCGTATGCCCCTTCTTTGCCTTCTTGGAGGTCACAATGCCAGCAAGATCATGCACATACGATGGTTTGCTGTGTAAAGAAAGGGGGTTAAGCCTGCTACATTGCCAAAAGACCATGGGTTTACTCACCGTTCATACTTTTTTGCAATAGCATTAAGAGTCTGTAGGTAGGTCTCAGCAGCATTGTCAACCTCCCTTGCCAGTGCTTCTCGAGCCTCCTTTTGATGTTTGCGTGTTTCTGATGACACTATGGGACCATCCGTCATACTGGGAGAACAGTGCGGGTGAAAAGTGCAGCAAGCACACTGAAAAAAAGGTTGAACATTAGCAAGGTGTCACGGCCTCGCTGGCCGTGCCAGGTTTCAAATTTGTCAGCCCGTTTGTTGACTAGTCTTCAATAGCTCATTCTCCGGCTTGATAATCATGCAGTTTGAAAATAGCTTAGAAAAATTCACTGAATTGAAGTGTGAAACTAAAATTGGCGCACAACGGGGTGCCACCATCGCGCTCAAAAAATGCTGACTAACAACATTTATTCTACTGTAGAATGGGTCAGCCATTGGGTCATATCAAAGGAAAATGCCCCATACCTCTTATCTAGTGTAGCAATAGCATTGAGTGTGCTCTCTGCCATCGGGATACATGTCATTTTAAAGGGGGATCTACAGGTCGCTCCCCAGGACACAAAGCGCCCCAGGACTCATCCGGATCATGAACGGGATTCACCCACGTCCCTGGTGATGCTGGAGCAGGTCAAAGTGGAGCGGGAACGGCAATGTCTGTTCATACCTGTCTTCAATGATCGACTGGCGCTAATCGGCAAGCATGAGCGCATTGCCCTTGACCACAAGCACACATGAGACTTGCCATAACAGATAGCAAAGGAAGGGGGGGGTCACGAAGATGAAGCATTAGGCAAGCTTCTGAAAGTAATTAAAGAGCCACAACATGAGGGTGCGCGCCCTGTATGGATGGCCTAAACCTGGCCCACACATGCTGAGGCCGTTGTGTTGCACCAAGCAGCTTTCGAGGCATAGATGCCGTTCCGTGATCGAGAGGGGTGAAAGGAGCGGCAACTGGATTGAGTCTGCAGAAAATATGAGTGCTGTAGAAGATTCAGTTAAGAGGGAAAGAGGAGAATAGGAAAGAGAAATCGCACCAGTCAATAGCTCAAGGAGGTTATAAGACGGTGGAGCCAACATCGTCATCACATGCCTCAAATTACCAGACTATGGTCGTGGTCGATAGTCCCTGCAATGCCAAGTGAGTATTAGGATTACCTGCATATTTGGCAACAAGAGAAGGAGAGAATAGAAAGCTATAAGAGTCTGGTAAAAGAACTAAATAAGTAGGATAGAGTGTGACAACAGTGATGCATACCAGAGTACAACACCTGGAGATAAACATGCAATCCTCATCGCATACACAGGTTGGCCGTGTGTGACCTTTAGTTTTTTGGCAGAGGCCATGGCTGAAGAGTTAGACACAACCACCTTTGCACACCTCACCAACGCAGCCACTGATCTGTGACTATGTTCGTGGCCAACGATTCAGGAAAGACCTTGGATGTTACAGAAGGTCCCAAGTGATGATGCACCGACTTGCATCAAGGCGGTGCCATCGACCAAGCAAGACATGAGCTTCATTGATTATTACATACATACATACGAGCCAGAGTGGCAGAGAAATTGGCCTGTGCGGTCTTTGCTCTTGTGTGAATGAGCATTAGCAGTTTTCATTTGTGGTGTCAGAAGTATGGGTCTTTGATGTGAGTAACCGCCCAGATATCGCCCCTGACACCACCACGCCAGAAGCCATGGTAACTTAGCCTTGTTTTCATCTCTTTTGCAGACTGCCAGACATATCTCCTCCCTCGGGACTGCCTTCTACCACCTCAATGCCCCAGCTGAGTCATTTTATTGACCATGCCCTTCACCTGACAGGGCTCCACTAGTTGGTGACCTTTGCGTGACGCTCAATCCCCTTCAACGTGTGAGCATGTGAAGGCTCGTTTTCCCACAGCCAAGGGGTCCTCGAAGCACCACAATTTTTTTTGTTCATGCTTACATCGAAGATAATCTGCGACGACACATACTCTAACAAGTCATAGAGCATCATCGGCTCGTTTGGGCTCCTCCCTTAAGATAGTACGTACTCTGTTGGGACTCATCTTCTGGGCTCTTACGGTGTCCTTTGTGTAGGATACTACGCCGCAATACAGGATCTGGATGATCGAGCTCAAGGAAAGACCAGCCTGGAAGCTCGCATCCGGCGAGATTTCATCAGACAAGGCTTGTATGTGCTCCAGGGGATCAACCAGATGGAGCGAGATATGACTGTAAGTCATTGCCGCTGCTATATGCTCCCCTGTCGGCGAAGGTGCTTACCTCCTCCACTCCAGTCACAACAGTGAGGGAGGACAAGGATAATTACAAGAATGACGACGCTAGAAGATGAGCTGCCTGACAAAGGGAAGGAGGACAAATTTCTTGCGCTGCAGGAGTCGAATTGCAGTAACAAATCCGATCTCCATGCGTAGCCTGACTTATCTTTTACCATTGCGCTCTTCTCCACAGCATGATTTCAGGAGTTAGATTGTTCGAGCTTCCAGAGTCTCCCTTTGCTTCCGTCTTCCTCTAGCCGTCAAGACACGTTGCAGCACCATTTACATGCCTATCTGCCACAGTACTACCTGACACCCTTTGTGGCTCATGCGCGGAAACCGACTAACGCAGTCCGTAGTTGCCATGAGGATTTCGTATACTTGTAGGCCGCAAGTGGAAGCGACCCGTATCATGGACAGGGCTTTGTCCATAGCGAAGGTGTGTGCTCAGTTTGTATCGCATCAATTTGCATTCTCAGACGTTCTCCCTCCCCCAGCGCCGCCTTCGACTACCCCGACACCCTGGATGGACAATTCAATTGCCTATGCGCTTTACAGGACGCGACTT
The DNA here is from genome assembly GCA_003316435.1 of Russula virescens. Taxonomy (NCBI): domain Eukaryota; kingdom Fungi; phylum Basidiomycota; class Agaricomycetes; order Russulales; family Russulaceae; genus Russula; species Russula virescens. Next base: position 2,838 of record QFEY01001899.1, on the reverse strand, counting down.
CACCAGTTGGTGACGCCCCTCGGGGCATCCCCTATTTATCATATTTGCCTCGAGCGACGACACATATTCTAACAAGTCGTGGTGTATGGTCAGACAAGGTACGTTTCCGCTGCCGGAGATCAAATACACGAGTGACATGTATTCTCCTACTTGGAGTTCTAGCTCAATATTGGACGCTATTCAAATTTAAAGCTCACATTCAGCAAGATTTCGCCAGACTAGGACCCTCCAATGGCTCTGCCTTGACCTGTGCTGGTTCTGTTCACGCACTCTGGTACATGTAACTCCATCTCCATATACCCCTCATCGCCTTTGGTACCCCGGAGGCCACTCACTCCCACTCGTTCACGTAGTAATCCCAAGGCCGTCCACCCCACATATTCCTCGCCTGCGATGTCTGTGCAAGACACTCCAGTGAGCCCAGGTTCGTCAATCCCTGCATACCCCTCCTCGTCGCTCATGCCTTCACCTCCCTGTGTATTCAAGACACTCCGGTGAGCCCAGGTCCGTCCATCCCTGCATACCCCTCCTCGATACTCATGCCCTCATGTCCATGCCTATTCAAGACACTCCGGTGAGCCCAGGTCCGTCCATCCCTGCATATTCAAGACGCTCCGGTGAGCCCAGGTCCGTCCATCCCTGCATACCCCTCCTCGATACTCATGCCCTTATCCTCGTGCCTATTCAAGACACTCCGGTGAACCCAGGTCCATCCATCCCTGCATACCCCTCCTTGCTGCTGATGCCTTCACCTCCCTGCATATTCAAGACGCTCTGGTGAGCCCAGGTCCGCCCATCCCTGCATACCCCTCCTCGTCGCTGATGCCCTCACGTCCATGCATATTCAAGACGCTCTGGTGAGCCCAGGTCCGGACGGACCTGCATACCCCTCCTCGATACTCATGCCCTCACGTCCATGCGTATTCAAGACGCTCCGGTGAGCCCAGGTCCGTCCGTCCCTGCATACCCCTCCTTGATACTCATGCCCTCATCCTCGTGTCCATGCAAGACACTCTGGTGAGCCCAGGTCTGTCCATCCCTGCATACCCCTCCTCGTCGCTGATGCCCTCACATCCATGTGTATTCAAGACGCTCCAGTGAGCCCAGGTCCGTCCGTCCCTGCATACCCCTCCTCGATACTCATGCCCTCATTCTCGTGTCCATTCAAGACACTCCGGTGAGCCCAGGTCCGTCCATCCCTGCATACCCCTCCTCGTTGCTGATGCCCTCACCTCCCTGCATATTCAAGATGCTCCGGTGAGTCCAGGTCCGTCACATCCCTGCATACCCCTCCTCGTCATTGATGCCCTCACCTCCCTGCATATTCAAGACACTCCGGTGAGTCCAGGTCCATCAATCCCTGCATACCCCTCCTCATTGCTGATGCCCTCGTCATATCTATGCAAGACACTCCGGTGAGCCCAGGTCCATCAATCCCTACATACCCTCCTCATCACTCATGCCCTCGCCTCCATATCTATTCAAGACACTCTGGTGAGCCAAGGTCCGTCAATCCCTGCATACCCCTCCTCGTTGCCCATGCCCTCGCCTCCATATCTATTCAAGACGCTCTGGTGAGTCAAGGTCTGTCAATCCCCACATACCCCTCCTCACCTCTGATGCACTCGATTTCACTTACAGCATCTCTTGTTCATACAGTAACCCCAAGTCTGTCTGCCCCACACGCTCCTCCTCGCATCCGATATCTGTGCAGGATGCTCCAGTCATATCCCTGGTCCGTCAATCCCCACATACTCCTCCTCGCTTCTGATACGCTTGATTCCACTCACACCACCTCTCCTTTGCCCCGTCGTCCCCAAGTCTGTCCATCATACCCTTCCTCACCTCCACCTCGAAGGCCTCTTATGCATGCTCATTCGGCGTGCTTTCTCTAGTATGTTTTCTCTTCTTTCTCGGTCTCTCGGTCTCATCTTCTAACCCACTGAACTAGAGCACTCACAAATGTCTCCGTTCATTGTTCCTTTCAAAGTTGCGGCGATGGGTCGAAGGACATTATATTTCAATATATTACATTTATATTCACACTCTTCTCACCTATACAACATCAAATATATATATGTTTTATGTTTATTAAGGGACGGTGGCGGCGAGCCTCGCTCATTGCTGGAGACGATGAGCTCGACACACAAGTCGCATCGTTTGGCGGTTGCCGAGGCGCCACAAGGTGTAGTGTTGCAGTGCAAAGATTTACCAAGTCACGATTCCACGGTTGAGCCGGCCCGGTTCCCTCTCCTTCGCAAAATTGCGTATGCCGAGAACCTCAGAATATTTGATTTTAAAGCTTATAATTGTATTCTGCTAATTATTCCGGTCTCAACGGTATATACATGTTATATATTTATTTAAGATATAGCATGGGAAGGCGTGCTCACTGTTGGGAACGATGTTCGGAGGTTGCCATGAGAATAACACATGCGGGAAGGCACACAGAAGCGCTGACAAGTTGAGCCGGCCTGGTTCCCTACTGCGGTGTATGCCAGGAAACCACTGAATATTTAATTTTAAGGCTTATAATTGCATTCCGCTAATTATTCCGGTTTCAATGGTATATATATGTTATATATTTATTTAAGATATAGCGTGGGGAATGATGAAGTCACGTCGTTCGGAGGTTGCCGATGGGATGGGACACGCGGGAAGGCACATGAAAGTCACGCAGACGTCATGGTCTTCACCCGGTAATTTGGAACTAAAATGAGCTGGCCCGGTTCCCCCTCTCCCGGGTAGCGCATGCCCAGGAACCTCGGATTTTTGAAGTTTTAAGCCGATAATCATATTCTGCTAATTATTCCGGTCTCAATGGTATATATATTATAT
>QFEY01001895.1:0-61775 GCA_003316435.1 Russula virescens | reverse complement strand
ATCAATTCCAAAAAGCGTCGACCTATGCTCGTGCAGCCTCAAGTAACGTGACCATGCGCTTTACTGTTTGTAGGTAATTCATGTGCCCGAGAATCTTTTGTATCCGCCGTTTCGTGTTTGTCATGGCCAATTTCTTGACTAAACCAAAAGTGCCTCTTACAGTACTTGTAAGTACATAAAAAGGCCGCCTGTATCGACTCCGAATCAGTATCGTGTTCCGGCCCCCTCCAAAATCCCTCGTGTGATCGCTTCAGTAACAGGAAGCGCTCGTAACTTCCTCTGTCCCACTCGGCCTATTACCCTCTTGCTCGCACCCATACAAACAAGTGCTCACTCCGAGCTACTTGTACCAAGCCGCGTAGCCCCTAACCTGTCATAACAGTATGCTACTACTAATAGGTAACCATGTACTTCTATGTTAGTGGTAGAATGGCGCCGAGAAGGGTAAATGATGACGGTTCCAATCGGGACAATGTGTCAGGCAAGTAAAGAGAAAGCGGGAAATGTGGGCAGAGCGGATATCAGGTGATGAAACGGCTGAGTTGCAAGATCGGCATCCAGCTCCCAGCGCTCACGTGGACGGCGCCAATGATAACAATATCTACTGGCTGGATGCCGCCTTCCCCGATACGCCACCGAGGGTTGGGACACTCGATGTCTGGTTGGCAATTCTATGAACACGAGTTTGAGTACCGGGCTCATCGAAGATGGAGAAGACTCGACCATATACCTTGATAAAGACATCCACAGATCGTCCTACGTGATATGCAAACCTATATAGCGTGATGGGATTGCGCTGATTCGTTTCGTCACGAATTTGAACCTGGCGCTTAAACTCGATGTAACCTGGCCACTAAAAGATGGACGTGTTCAGTGAACAACAGCGCCGACTACTGTACCAAAAATACCACTGACGGCGATGCGAATGTGGGTTGTCGACTTGTTTCCAAGAGGTGCCAAACTCTGAGCATTGATGAGAGCATGGCATCGACCATTGGCAGCAGCCTCAAGAGGAAGTCCAAGTCGCCCATCTGAGCATTGGAAAAAGATGGGCAGCTGTAATTCCGCCTGTTCGACGTAGTATTTTTGATCGGTGGGGATAGGCGGAACCCATAGCGTCTGAGGCACAACGGTACCCCTATGCAGGACGCTACGGTCAAGCACCCATTGCGACTGAGCGGGAAATTGATTTGATATGTGCCTAGGGACAGAAATGGCATAGAAGAAAGCGCTTTCTATCCCAGGCGCATACGAAGGAGGATAGGAAGGGACAATGTTGCTTTTCAGAAGAGAGAAAAAGTAACGCTCGGCTTCCTTCGGCGTGAAGGACAGGGATATATAGCCGTCGGTGAATACCTTTGGGCAGGGGTTAATGGAAGAAAGTGTGTATCAAGTTGGTAGCTCCCTCACCATGACTGGCCGTGTGTGGCCGCTATTTTCACTTAGCTGTGACATGCTCGAGAACACGACGGAATGTGGGTCTCTATGCCGCGGTGACGCAGGGGACACCGGGGTAGAGATATCCATAGGCGCGCCCGTTTGAGCAACTTGATTCCTGTAGTACACTAGCGGAACAACCTGCGAAGGGTTGTTCCGGCGCACAGGAGTGGTGTCTCCTGGCACTGGGAGAATCTATGCCGATGCTAGCATAAACAGCGGAAGATAGATGCGTTCTACAAGATTCGACATACGTCTGACTGGCCAGTAAACTGTGGTTCAGGCCGTGCAGGCTCGTTTTGGTAATCGCCGCATTTGTCTAAGTCAGTCATGGGCGGCCTAAGCGGAGACCGATGCGTGATCTGAGAGAAGGCCCCTTCGTGGGAAACCGCAGCAACATTAGGGGGCGTAGGTCCAGTGCAGTATCGCTTGAAGTCAGGGCCAGGTGAAACGCTGCGGCCTAGATATAGAGATGAGGGCGACATTGACCTTCTGCCGTGCGCCTGAGCCCTCTCACAGCCTTCGTCGCTTAAGGATTGAAGATCGTCATCATGTGGTTCTTTCCATTCATGAAGTTCCTTCATGAATATCGCGGCTGTAGTGGACCCTATACTTGGACCATCTTCACTGGTAGGTAGGTGACCTTCTGGGTGAATTCCCGCATGAAGTTTTGGTGAGGGGGCGATACTGGTAGGTGCTCACTGCATCTAATCTGACAAATTTCCGGTTGCACCTGTTGAAGATAAGCCATCAGTGCCTCCGGTTGTGTTTCCTGTGTTTGTGAAGATCAAGACAAAAAAAAAACAAGTACTGTATCAATATTCACTCACATCACCTTCGCGCAATCTCGCGATACGCGCCAGATCGTCGTCGTGAACGAGGACCATATCGCAGTTAGGTGACCGCTGCAGTGCACACCAAAATAAATCCAAAACGAATAACCTATGCAAATTAATCAGAGTCTCCCACTCACTTCGGCAATATAGTCTATTAACACGTGAATGGGATCTCGGGTCTTTGGAAGTTCAGATGAAGAGGAGGTGTGTTAGCAAGAGTGCTCACCTTCTCTGAATTGGGTATTGAGCCCAGTTCCTTGTCTGGGTCATCATCTTGATCCTCGTCGAGATTCGGATTGGGTCCTGCCGCCCCTCTGAGCTGTTTCGGGAATATGCCAAAGTTCCGAACAACACGGAATCCTCGAATAAATATGCATTGGTCCTCCTCTAAGTTCTGATGTGATAGGGTCAAGGCAACACTATTTCAGATTTGCGGAAATCCATATATCTTTTGAAAAGACGTACATTCAAGTTCCCGTCGGGGCCCCATCTGCGCACCGCTCCTCGAGCCTTCCCAAGTGGGAACTCCCACTTGATGCTCACGTCATGGCCCTTATGACCCCGACTCATCCTGATCCCAAATGATGCCTGAGCATCTGTCTGGTTCTCCAAAAAGACGACATTTGCCCAAGTTCTTGTGTGATGACAGCCTGTAACCAGAATTATCTCCTCCATGTGATCTATTCCAAGTCCAAGACTTCGGGCGAAGGAGAACCAAGAGTCAATATGCTGGAGCATCCACTTTCCAAAAGTTCCTCGTGCGCAGGTGTCCTGACCCAAGGCGCCAACCGGAAGAGATAATAGCGCACCACCTTGTCTCCTCTTGCATGAAAACGAGAACTCTGGATATTCTGGACAACTAAGGAAATATAAGGGAATGAGAAAACAAGACTGCGGATTATAATCACCTTGTGGCAAGGTGTTCTGGCTCTGCAGGCAAAAGATCGACTCCTGTGGAACAGAAGTCGTTGGGGTTCAGTATGTCCGTGGAAATATGATTTGTCGATTGAAGCTTGAGGGTTAGTGGTTCATGGTATTCCGGTAGAGGAATCTCTTGATGGGACCTATCATCCGAAGGAAGTAGGGCATTGAAAAGGTGGTGGAACTTTCCTTCTCTCACGTAGCCTACATCGCCAATCCTCACAGGGCCATACCCTGCGTTCGGAGCAGGCTTCCACAGGGCATGGCCAAAGGTAGCATGCATGTTTGCAAGGCGATCACGATAGATGTCATAGTGCGCCATCGAGGGAGTGTAAGTTCAAAGCTTGGCATCCGTTCGACGTAGGTAAAGGGTATATAGTGGGAGAACACAGCCTCCTCGGCATATGCCATACGCTCCAACACGTGGGAGACGCGAGGTACTACGTGGATAGGATTGGGCAAGCGCGTTAGTTGAAGCGCCACGCAGGTATTACGGACCTGCCATCACTGAGACGAAAACAGCCTGTCACTCGTCGTATTATTCGAGGCTTCGACCTGGAAAAAGTCCTCGAAAAGTCAGGGGTTACGGCTGTACGGCGTCATCAAGATCTTGGTAACGACCGAGATATGTCGGGCACTGGCAGGGTCGCTACTCTTGCTGTGGCTTGTTTCTTTGCGTCGGCCTGATAGCTCCCTCCATTCCCGCAGGCCTCCCAACCCTGGCATCGACTGAGGACTTGCGAGCGTCTTGCACAGCAGTGAAAAGGTTTTCTAAGGGTACGTCAGCTAACCTCAGAGGGCCTTTCCCCGTGCTGACAACTTGACGACCAAGTCTGCCGATTGGCCAGCCTGACGCCTAGGGCAGTCCATGCTTCTCAGGTCTGGCGCCTCCCAGCAGCACTGGACAGGAAGAACGTTACTATTTTTGGTTCGGTCACCGTGGGTCGCTCTCTGGTCAGACTGCGGATACGGATGGGGGCATTACCCCACACGCCCGAGTTGGGATGAGCCAGCATGGGATGACTCAGTGAAGGTAGAGACGACCGCTCGTTGCGTGTCGATGGGTCCGTCACGGTAGTGTGAATGCCAACCTCACTGCCTGTATCCATGCTACTGAAATTATGGGGTTCGTCCGATTTAGAGACAGCGAGTTGAAAATCTGCTTCAGTAAATGTTGTCGTTCGCGCTGGAAGAACTATCACGGAGCTTCCGGGATTTCACACTGATGAGAGTGGCACCCTACGTATAATTGCCTCCGTTCTCGTTCCTCGTATGTCGGCGTTGTAGCTCTCGTCGTGCTCCTCCTGCCAACTCACGTAGTGGTTGAACCACATGCCCTCCTTCCAATTCCTTGTATCGCGCGGAAGACCGTCCTGGGTGTATACCCACCCTTCATCGCTTTTCCATTGGCTCTCGTCTAGGGAGGTACATGAACCCTGATTATCGGTCAGAAAACGAGGCACATATACGAAGATCTTCAATTAAACCTCTCACTTGGCCGTAGCAATTTGCCCCTCTTCCTAGAATATTGGGTTGTGAGGCTTGTGCCTGTTTGAAAAACCACGCTAATCTTGTCTGAATGCGATTCCCTAAGTCCTGCTACAGAACGAGGTGAAATCAGTATAATTTTATTGGCCCAGACGGCGAAGGCATGTGGATAATACCTGGTGATATCTTGCGCTGGGCAGGCTGGGTGGCAGGGAAGTAAGCTCTGAGACTCGTGAAAGTGAGCAGGCGTCACATTTGGCGGGTGCGACTCTTAGTTTGTTTCTGAGGGCAATCCCTGGGTCAATGACAATTCCTTCGTCTCAGCGAGAAATTGTCGAGTTTAATGGCCCGGATCTCTCGGGACGACCATCCGGCTGCAACAAGTACCTATAAAATCGCATCATTAGTTCGACTGTTGAACAGCACTTTATCTGTATACATGTATATGTGGACTTTGCGCTGAGGGCCTGAAGATCTGGAAATTGGGTGTCAGTCACGTGGACAGCATTCTTGATGATGACAGGATATCGATCGTTATTATTTTTCGTTGTTATTTTTCGCCACTTTCCTGTTGCCATGTAGCGATGCACTTGCTCGTATTAAACTCGACTTGCTCGAGATGAAACCAAAAAAAAATCAAATCTAGAATTACTGCACACGTTTTGGTGTAAAACAGGGTATGTAAACCGTAAACGCTGTTATCATGCCCGCCAGATGGGGAGGATAGAACATGACCCGATGTGATAACTCGTAACGACGTAAAAGAGGTGGAAGACGACGGGGCACTATTGTAGTACAGTGCTAGTATCATACTACAGTAGGCGTGTGCCCCGCTTGATGCGTAGCGGTCCACGCATGTCCGAAGTCCGTCCGAAGACCTCAGCTAAAGAGGGGGACCGGTCCGGGAGATCCGCATGCGCGTTGTTGAATCGAGTAGCGCTCGACGCCGACCAACTTGCAGGGGTTTGATACCGAGAAGAGAAGTGGGGAAGAGTCGAGAGTGCGATGACACAGAGAATGACGGCGCGGCAGCTCGATCTGATCCCTGGAGACAAAGTCGACCTAGCAAGAATGGGGGGCGACGCTAGGCTGAGTTTTCCACTGCTGTCCATCAAGAACGTGACCCCTATTTATACGCGTGCACGCACGACAAGCAAGATCGTGTTAGTCAGAAAAATGAGTAAAAAGGAGAAAAAAGAGAGAAAGGCGCATGTACGCGCGAGGCCGGTCATGTCGGTGACATGCCGCTCGACGGCGTAGTTCTAACCGATAAATGGAGAAAGAAAATAAGCGGATAAGTATCGAAGGAAGAGACTGCGAGCGCGAGCTAAGGAGAGGGGGGAAGGTCCAGGTACGAAAGTAAAAGGAGAGAAAGGGGGGAGAAGAAGAGAAGTGGGAGGCAGGAACGGGAACTCGTCCAAGCCAGCAAGGGTACAGTATGAAAGGGGGAAAGTGGAGAGTGGGACGAGGGTGAGGGTGCAATGAGGGCGCATACGCGTGGCGCTCACAATGCCAATCCTGCGAGAAATAGAGAGCGGCGGTGCGTCGGCTTTGCACAGTTAGGGGGAGGGCGACCCTTGGGCGGCGGTCGTGCTGGCGACAGCCTGATGGGGCTTGGATTGACAAGGAGGCAGCGAGATAGGTGCATGGCAAATGGGGTGGCGGTGTGGTGTACGACGAGGTGATAAGATGGCAATCATGGCAATAAGATGCGAGGGGCGAGGGAGATATGTGGTGCATAGGAAGGATGATGTACGACAACGATTAGCAGGCTCGGGCTCAGAAATTGTATGGCTCGGGGCAGCGCATGCTCGTTTCCAAGGCTACCGCATGAAGCCACCTTACAGCACTCCTACTCCGGACCCGGACCATCAGTGGTGGACTCTCCGTCTGCGGTCTGCCCATAAGCCTACCTTGCCCAGCTCTAGGGCCCGACCTACGACCGTTTGTTGTACAATATTTTCCGCCCTCTCCATTGGCAGCTCTCCAGAGACGACCGACTGCACGAGGGGCTTCGGATCGTAAATCATACATTCGTCTGGCTTAGGAACTGCACCGAAATTTGGATGCGCCGTTTCCCAGTGTGCTTTCAGAATGTCGGGACGGTCGCCACTCCATGGACAAAATGGGGAGGGACAGAAGAGGAAATAAGGCAGGACAGCGCGGAGATGGCGGTCCCTCTCTTGAGGGCGAGGAAATGTTCGCCCACACACGGGGCATTGTGGAGAGGCAGCTGCAGGCATTTCGGATTGCGCGCCTTGGTGTATAGATGACGGTGGCGTAGCAGATGGCGGAAGAGCGAGCCCCTGGCCGGTGCCTCCTTGTATTGTGACAGCCTATGTAAGTGTTGAGGTGAGCCACGACATAATATAGCTACCTGTTACCAAGCTAAGACGTACTTCTGATTGCCAAGGAGGGGGCAAAGGTTGATGCCGGGATTGCTGTTGGCCAATTGTTGGGCCATCCTCATGGAGATCTTGAATTCGGAGCTGCCGGTGATGTAGTAGCAATTCAGCAACGATCTCTTCATCTGTTTGATTGAGGAAGTCCTACGTTGATATTAGCATCCGTAAAACAACAGAAACCCTTATGGCATACTCGGACAGTTGTGTCAATGGCACGATCCATAGCGGACATGGAAGAAGCACAACAGGTTAGGGCACTCATAGGACCAAGGTACGCTCTTACTGGGTAGACTTGTAGGTAGAATTCTGCTTAAAAGCCAACTAGGACGTGTGCCTTGCCCCGCGTATGTCGCGTGTCAGTACTCCATGTCATTCGGCTGCGGTGCCAAAGGCACTTGATAAGACGATGAAAAGCAGAGACATTAATGCGACTGCGTGAGCCATGCCTTTTTTCCTTGCGTAATTATGGGCGGTTCATGGGTGCAGTTAATCTTATATCCGAATACGAATTCAAAATGACACCCAAGCCACAAGCGAGAATGCAGACTGCAATAGAGCTGGACCCGTTCCCGTGAGATGAATTTGGTAGGGAGAAGGACCACAAAGGCCTTTAACTTCGTGGACGTTAAGAGTCTGCCAATAAAGATACGCATGAACGAAAGGCTGCATACCTGTCTAGGAATAGTCGCCATACTTGGGGTTGCAGTGTACGTCGCTAAGCAGCTACAAGCTTGGTTGTCACCGTGGTCAGTCGGTGAGCTTCGAGTTCGTCCATGGGCTAGCAAATAGCCGATCCGGACATTAACGGCGTCTTAGTGCCAGTACCAGTGTCGATGCAGCGCTGGTGCACAGCACAGCGCTCACATAACCTAGATGCTGGTCATTGCGATGCAGATGACGAAAGATATTTGGGAGAGACAAATACCGATTCAGACATCATGTATGAATCATAGTCCACCTATCGAGAGAGATTAACCCTAAACCACCCGAGGTCCAGGTAATGAGGTAGAAGATGGATGAAACCTGCCGCGTGAACCGTCATAAAAATTCTAGATGAGGAGGAGAGGGAGTAGAGGTCTCAGCGAAGACAGAGGGAGGGGGCTGGCGGTAGAGAAAAAAGGGGGGAAAGTTCAAGGGCAAGAGACAGTCCAGGTAGACGCCGTCGTTGTCAACCCTGGTCAATACAGTACGACGGCGGAAGAATTGTTTTCCCCCAAGGGGTTTTTGTGCTCAGACCGTGACGGCACCCCTCCTCGCCTGATCAAAGGTCTTCCGGATACAACCTGGAATGCGTTGCGCTCTAGTTTACTCGCACCCAAGAAGCAATGGTCGACGTGTCCTTGCGATCTAATAGCAACATTTTTTTGCTAGCCCACATAACCAGTCCAAAGCCAAACGAAGCGCTTGGGGTCGCCTGCGGATCTCAAATAACTTATTCCTGCTGAAGCGATCGCTCACATCCTCGTACCTTTACATCTGCTAGCTCTCGAATAACTCATATGGAGGGCTTGCGCGGAGTCTCGCCAGGAGGGCGACAAAACAAGGGTCATGCTCCAGTCCCGGGTGCGTCCCAGATACAAGGGCCATATAGACTTATCATCCCGTCCCTAGATACAACCTGTTCTCAGCAGAAATGATGAGGACAAACTCGAGGAGACATCATCCGTTATCACTTACTCTCCCGATGGTACGTCCCTTCGTCGCAGCGCCTGCTATAAGATAGAGTGAAAGACATGACCGATCTACAGCAACATTCATAGACATCAAGCCCTTACCCAGAAAACAAAGGGTTTTTCGACAGTTCCCAGGTGCGTGGTGATGTGGCGGCTTGGTAAATGGGTCACAGCAGATAATGTCGATGCCAAATTGGAGCGGGCGTTAGTGATGTCGACGAATGCAGTCATGGTACGCAACACGTCAATGTTATGGAGTTCAATTGACATATACTCTTGTTTTTAAGAGGTTTTTCGCATTGTCAAGGGCTGCTACTCGTTTCCTCAACCAACCACAGTGCCGCGGTCGCTCCAATGAAATGGACAAGGGCCCCGATTGTATAATCGTTGCAGAACACTCGCTATAGCTCGAGCGGAAAGGAGGCCCGGGGAACTGCCACTGGCAGGCAAGTAAGTTAAGACGCCGCTATCAGTATTTCACTTAGATGTAACTTACTACCTGACCATAAATCTGGCGCCTTTCCCACTAGCGTTCCTTCCCACTCCCACACTTTGAAGTTTCCTCAGCGAGGCTTCTACGTGACGGAGGGTAAGGGTAAAGCTCATAACCCATAAGGCCCCAAAACGACCTAGGGAATGTAGTTTGTAGTCCTCCCCTGGAATGCGGAAGGTGAAATACCTGATAAAGGGTGTGAAGGGAGGCCTGGATGACGGCCAACAGCGCGCTCCAAGAGCGAGGTTTCCGCGTCTGCCACCAATAACCCGAGGTTGACTCCGAAAGGACGCAGGCAACTCTTTCTCGACGATCATCTAGCTATCTATCGAAGGAAAAGAAGAAAGAAAGTCAACTGGTCCGCCCCATGGAGATGGAAAGCACGCAAAAACCTTGGTAACGTTCACATTTCCACCTCAAGGGTACAGACTTCTCTCACTCACACATCACCCCGCAGATGAATCGGATGCGTACGGCGCCACCGTGGGATCACGCGTCGGAAGGGTGTTGGGTTGCCGCATTTCCAGGTTACGACAGATTGGTTTGTATGAAGATGCCAAAACTAGGGGCTTCGCCTTCCGGATCTATCGCTTCATTGACGAACTCTCCCGTCACCCGACCCCACGAATGAGGACGAGGCTTTCCTTTGCGCGTGGGGGCACGTTCGTTGTCTGAGAGTCTGCAGCTGACTTCGAATTCGCAGTGAGTGTGTGGACACGACGTTGTTAGCCTCGGCGATCGGCGATCGTAGTGTGGTGTCGCGCGAGTCCGGAATGACCGGAACCCTCCGAGTCGTATTCGATATTCGCGACCGGAATGGGAGGGATCACAGTTTTAGTAGGACGGCTGGCTTCGGGTTCCTTTTTGGGGCTTCTGTCTCAAAGGGGATATGACTACCCACTGCATAATTATCAGGTACACAGAATTTCCTATCTTTTTGTTTAATCCGATTTATATTCTGCCTACTTCTGCCAATGACTAAGACACCCTCGCTGGGTTGAGCCGTTCAGAACGAGACCGCTCATTCGAACCACCTTATACACAATGGTACTCTCCAGCAACCTTCGTCACGGTCTCACCTCTTTCCACTGCGCAGTGATACCACAGCAAAAGAAGGAGCCCTTCAAACCAAGCTTGGCAAACTCCTCTGAACGTCCGTGGACATGAAGGCCGTTCAAATAGACAGAGAAGGGAGGATGGGCTCAACCGAGTTCTAACACTGCTTCTTTCAGCTGCGTGGGCTCAAGTACGACCGCATGAAGTTGTATCACGTCTGTTCGTCGCAGGCTCAAAGTACGAGAAGCAGAAAAAGTAGATTTGGTCAAGGATGCAGTCGCAGAGCACGAAGAGTCGTGCAAGGTGCGCGAGATCAAGCTCGCCGAGGAGAACGAACCGCTCGCTGAGGGAAAGCCCGCGCGGGGCAAGGACATACTCCGCTCGCGGCTTCAGCCGGTCGAGGACGAATTTGCGCGGCTTGAGAAGGAGCGTGGCACGGGCAAGACTGCTCAAGTGTGACAGGCCCGCAGAGAAGCTTGAGGTCGTGTCGGGCACGAGTAATGTCAACTATCTCGACCCGAGGTAAGTCCCTTATACTCATTCGATCTGTCCCTCCCTCTCTTTTTTCTTTTGGGAATCGCTCTTTAGGGTCCTGCGACGTGGTGCAAGAAAGTATGACGTACCCATAGAGACGATATTTTCGAAGATGCTATTAACGAAATGTGCATGTGCGACTTTTTTTTTCGGGGATGGATGTTGTAACACCACGCCAGCAAAGCCATGAAAAGCAGAAGGACCCAGGTAGATAATCATGTAACGTCCTAGAAGTGCTACGAGGGGTTCTGTACGTGACGATGGGAAAAAAATGCCATGAAGGGCACGTGATGAGGCCCCCAAATTGGTGACATCTCATCTCCGAGTCTTTGGTGCGGCTATATAACTCTTGAACCAAATTTCCGACATTATTCTGGCAATGGGGAGTAACTGTAACCATCCATAACGCAATGAGAACAACAAGACAACAAGATGGGGTGAGAGTGCATGTGAGAAACTATCTGAGAATTGCCTGTTAGTTGCTGTCTATATCCTATCCTTTTTTTAAACGTCTGAAGTCTATCCCCCACACATTCACCAGTGATAGTTGTTGGAGGCGGTGAAACCTCACACCATGTCAACACGGCCGGGCCGGCAGGTCTGTCCCTCCATCGTATATTAGGCCTATATCAGGCTCACCGCTCAGCGCCCAAGTAAAGACTTGAGTACACATGGACGTTCCAACTATCGCGACGTCCTTGCTGCTCACCTCCTTTCTCCGCTACCACCACCTTCCTTTTTGGGAATACCGCCTGGGCTTAGCTCGCGACTCCCTCTCGCACCTGATCACACTCCAATCCGCTGTCTAATGACCACCCCAGACCCGGGAAGGGTCACTGATTCCTTAGGGGCTCTAAATGACTACTCCTCACAGGGCCAACAGGAGGCAACTCAGGAAACGGGACTTCCCTCTACAGAGGAACAATTTCTCTTCCTGAGCAAAGTCTTCAACGAGAAACACACGTTGGAGCACATCCCCAAGGGACACTTTTACCTTGATACTGACGACTTAGACGAGGAAAAAGCCGAAGTGTCGACGGCAGAATTCCTCCAACATTATCACACAGTAGCGGCCCAGTTAGAGAGCGGCATCACCACATATGAGTGCGCCCTCTCCAACGAAGCGTGGATCCGCCTACACACCGACCTTCTGGCTCGCATGATATCCGGGCTACACCGCACCCACACTAAGGGGATGAGCGACTCCGTTTGGAATGTGCTGACCCCTAGCCAGCAGAATCATCTGCAAACGCTGAGAAGCCATGCCATGACGGTGGCGTCAGCGCTGTCACACTTCCCACTAACCTTTAACCAGTGCGACTCCTGCCTGCGCAGCGTCGAACAACTGGTAGTATCCGAACACGAGTTCACAGCACTTTTACATGCCACGGACCACTCCAGGAAAGCACTCCAGGAGCATCTATGGACCAAAACGATAGAGTGGGTAAACCACGAGATCCACCAAGCCTATGGGGCAGAAATTGAGAGAAGACATGCTAACATCGAAGCAGAACTCCAGGCGGAATGCGAGGAGTTCTGCGCAATGAGAGTAGCCGAGATGCAGGCACAAATGGAAATGGTATTGGGTAAACAAGCAGACAAATATTTCGTCAAACGTAAAGAGGCGATGGTAAGCATGGTCGATCTCACGCTAAGGAGGGAGCGGGAGAATCTCCTCCACGAAAGACGTGCTGAACTCCTCCCCCTCTCGACGAGCCTAAGAGACGACCAAACCCACCAGCCGGCCATGGAAGGCCAGACGAATACCGAGCCCAACCACCCGGAAGGGAACACTCAACTCACACACCCACCCACCATCTCACAACCGCTACCAGGGGAAGACCGCCTGGACGCACTCATTGCCAACCTCACGGACACCCTGGTAATGCGGATCAACCACATAGCATCTGAATCCAACGCGAAAGTGGATAAGCTAGCCGCCGAACTCGAATACAAGCTCAACCGACTGGAGTGCAAAAACAAGTTCACGGACAGAAACGCGGCCAGCGGAGGGGGCTTCATCACGGCTAAGCAAGTCGCCTTCATTCACGAGTGTGCCACTGACAATACACACGATCATTTCCCAGCTATGAAACCTGGGCCAGGCGAAACCGAAGAAGACGTCCGCAACCAATTCGACTTAGCCTTCAACGAGT
Source organism: Russula virescens (assembly GCA_003316435.1). Lineage (NCBI taxonomy): Eukaryota > Fungi > Basidiomycota > Agaricomycetes > Russulales > Russulaceae > Russula > Russula virescens. Next base: position 48,776 of record QFEY01001895.1, on the reverse strand, counting down.
GGCAGGCACAACAACCCATCGATATGGACGACGACCTCATCGTCAACCTATCAGCACCACTTGACCAAGTAGTACGCCCGAGAGGAGACCCCGGGACGACCGACGCCGACATGGCAGGCCCAGAAGGGGCCACTACCCAAGCCGACGCCGGCCTTGGCTCCGCCACAAACCAGGGGCCGCCACCTCAACATACCCAGACACCGGGTGCCCCAGCCACACACCGAACCATCCCGACGAAACCCTCTTATGCCAGCACAGTATCCACCCACAACCAATGGCAAACGGTCCCAGCGCAAAGAAACAAGGGGAAGAAGGCGGCAACCAACTCCGGAACACAACACGGGACCAACAACTCGCAACCCCAGCCGCCAAAGGGTCCGACCACAACCCCGGCCATGAAACCGACACCCAGGCCCGAGACTCTACGCACAGAAATCACAGTTCAGCGCCCGCCAGGAAGTGTAGTCACAAGCCTCACGGACGCCTCACTCATATGCCGGAGAGTTTTGGCAAACCTCAAATCAGCTAAGTCCGAACTCCCTCTACTGTCAGGCAGATGGGCGACACACACACATAACTACGTCTACACCTTCGCAGGGAACATTCCGTTCACAAAAATCACCCAAGTGGCTCACATTCTCCTCCAACCCTTCCCAAACGGCGTCCTCGCACCATGCTCGGGATGGTCACGGGTCATCTTCCATGGCACGCCAGTCTCGGACCCTGACTCCGATGCCATGTACACAAATGAGCAACTGCTCAAGGAAGTAGTGCGCAACCCAATATGCGCCAAACTACACTTCATTCTGGCCCCAACCTGGGTCAGGCGTCCGGAACTAATCACCGGTGATGCATCCTCCATCTCGTTCGCGTTCGTTGACAAAGACGGCACCATAATGCAGACGATGAAGAAGGCTCACCTGGCCATGTTTGGCAAACCGGTCACGTTTGCGAAATGGGTGTCACGGCCCCCGCTCACCCAATGTGGACGCTGCCACAAACTGGGGCACATAGCGAACCGCTGCTCGATGCCTAGAGACGCGGTCAAGTGCTTCAAGTGCGGCAAAGGCCACCTGGCCAGAGATCACGATCTCCTCTGCGCCCGGAAGAACCATCACACGGTCCATGGAGTCTGTGACTGCGTGCCCCGTTGCCTCAACTGCAACGAAACCGGGCACCTTGCGATTGATGTCAGCTGCAAAGCACGACAGGCCTTCCGGGTCCCTGTGCGCAATTCCATCGACGACGACATCACACCCCAATGAGTGTGATCCAACTACTATGGGTCAACGCTCAAAGGAGCAATCACAAGCTCCATGCCATTCTTAACTCTAACAAACAGGCTCACGTAGTTCTAGTTCAGGAACCGTGGTTTGACAAAATCAACACACTCAGATCAGACACCAATCCCCAGGGTACAGATGTGCTGGGGACGGTAGCTAACCCGTTATGGGAGATTCTATACCCGAAACATAATCCAGGCGAACGCTGCAAAGTGGTAGCATACAAGCGCCTCGCAGCAGATTTCTTCTCAGTGGTAAACCGAGTTGACCTGTCATCCAATTATCATACCATGACCATTGACATCCGTGCTAACTCCGAGACTTTCAGGGTATATAACGTCTACCATGACGCACATACCCAAGCCAAGGAGAACGAGGATGAAGATAGTCGCACAAACAGAGAGACGCGGCTGCGGTCACTCGAAACCATCACATCGATTGACATCGACCCACGCATCCCAACGATCATCGGCGGTGACTTCAATACTCATGCAAGGTCATGGTCTCCGCCGGGGATTCGCCAATCACCGTGGGCGATGGACATCGAGGAATGGGCAATCGCCCAATCCCTTGATCTACTCAACCCGCCCGGCGTCCCGACCTGGAGGGGAGACAGACGACAAAGGGACTCCACCATTGACCTGGTATGGGTCAACGAGGTGGCAATCATAGATGACGCATTCCATGACATCCAAATTGACTTCCAAGCCTCACTGGGGTCAGATCACACAGGACTCTGGGTCAAGCTGCACCTAGCCCACTCGGTTCAAGCCATAGTGGAGGACCCAAGGTCAGCGTACGTGATCCAAGATGCCGCTCAGGGGTGCTGGATTGAGAACTTCAGGCACGAGATTCACCTCCCGCCTCTTACTACTAACAGGCAAGCGATAGAAGCGATGGCGGAAGGGCTCACCAACCGCATCGAAACAACATCAACGGCCACCTTCCAACCACGTCATGACAGACCCATCAGGGCAGCTCGGTGGTGGAACGAGGGGTGCCAGGAGGCAGTCAAAGAAGTACGAGCCGCACGCTCAAGGGAGGAGAAGCGGATGGCAAACAAGACCCTCAAATCGGCTATCCGCTTAGCAAAACAGGAATGGGCGAACGATCTACTCAAAGACGCAAACAAGTTATGGATGGCAACTCGATGGCGCCACGGCCGCCGACTCCGCTCCATCCCGGCCCTCACCACAGACGAGGGACTAACCAACGACCCAGTGTCAATGGCAAGCGCCCTTCGCCAGCAGTTCTTCAAAGAGGCACGCCCAGTCCCAGAAGCTATGGAGGAGGACCCGCCAGCCATTCCAACCAGGATCTTCGAACCCATCACCGAAAGCGAGATAGCCGAGGCGCTCAAACACACGAGTAACACATCAGCACCCGGCAAGAGCAGGCACGGATACAAGCTCGTCAAATGGGCATGGCAGGCGGCACCAATTTGGTTCGTCAATCTTTTTAATTCGTGCCTTTATGCTGGCTATCACCCGTCCGCATGGAAGGTAGCAACGATAGCCGTGGTCCCCAAACCGGGCAAGTCGGACTACTCCCTACCCAAGAGCTACCGCCCAGTAGCACTACTAGAATGCCTCAGCAAACTCTTGGAGAAAGTGGTCACAAAGCGGGTGCTACATGACATAGGCAAGTACTCGCTCGTTCCCACAAATCAATTCGGCGCAAGGCCGCACTCCTCCACTGTTCATGCAGGGCTGGCCCTCACACACGATATTGCCACCACACACGCCAAAGGGGGCTGCTGCGCGTCGTTACAATTCGACATCCAGGGGTTCTTCAACAACATTAACCACGGAAGACTAGTCCAGACGTTCAGACGGCTTGGCTTCTCAGAATGCATCTGCAACTGGCTATCATCCTTCCTGGAGGGTCGTACAGTCCAGCTCTGGTTCAACACCATCACGACAGAACCCATCGATGTAGCGACCGGCGCCCCCCAAGGCTCGCCCATCTCACCCATCCTCTCCATCATCTACACAGCTGACCTTCTTTGCAAGTCCGAGACGTGGAAGGAGAGCAAATTGTTCATGTTCGTGGACGATGGCAACATCCTGGCATCAGGCCCTTCGTACAAGATGGTCTCTGCCTCTCTGACACAGCGATACCAAGAGTGTCTCACGTGGCTCAGAAAGGTCAGACTATCCATCGAGAGCGAAAAAACTGAAATTATCTTTTATAGCCCCATGAGACCGCGACCGGACGTCCATGGACCCAGACCAGCCTCCATCATCCTCCCAGTAGAGGAAGCGGAAGCTGTCACGGTCCAGTGCACAGACGTAGTTCGGTATCTAGGGTTTTTCATCGACCACCATCTGAACTGGCACCAGCACGTCAAAGTTATGGCCACGAGAACCCAAGGCACACTGAAGGCACTCAAGCTTCTGGGCAACTCGGTCAGAGGCCTAGATCACAGAAGCTGGAGACTCGCCTTCAACGCCATCTGTCTGCCGGTTCTCACGTACGGGGCCCCGATATGGTTCAAAGGACAGAAAGGACTCACAGAAGTTCTCCAACGTGCCCAAGACGCGGCGGTCCGCTGGATCATGGGAGCGTTCTGCACCACACCAGCTGGGCCCCTTCATCAATTAGGAGCCATCTTTCCCATGCACATCCGCCTCCAAATGCAGACCAAAACCGCGGCACTTTCACTTCTGTCCGTACCACATGAGTCACAGCTGATCCAACGCTTAGGCCCTCCTTGGTGCAAACCACGTGACCGTCGTGGAAACTTCCCTGACCTTCCCTTCCCAACCCCGCGCACGCCGCTGACCAAGCTGGCAGCCCTAGTCCCGGCGGAGGCTAGGCAAGCTCATGGTTTCGAACATGGGCCATGGGTCAGGTTTGTACTCACGTCAGACCGATTCACCACAAACACGAGCATACCGCAGGGGGAGGACCGGAAGGCAAGGTTCCGCGACATCGCAAACCAAGCAAGGAGCCAAAAACGAGACCTACTCCTCCTCTTCTGCCACGGAGGCTGCCCGAACAACCGGGAGGGCAACCCCACCGCCACCGCGGCCTGCACAGCCAACTACAGAGGCAGAGTCGAAACCACGCTGACGGACACTCTAGGGCCGAGAGCGTCGGCGAGAGATGCGGCATTCCAGTCGCTGACACTAGCAACGGCGCTAGCCATAATGCTTATACACGAGCACCCCTACATCAGAGAAGTCCAAATTCTCACCTCTGACCCACTCCTGCCCGCGCAGTGCGCTGACCGAAACGCAACCAACCAGGCCCAGCCAGTGCGGGACTTCTCGCGAGCGGTCAACAATCTGCTAGATACATATCAGCAACTACGAATTACAGTCAGCTGGGCTCCGTCGGGCAAAGGCATAGCTGCAGTAGGCCGAGCAAAGGCAGCTGCAGCGGAGGAGGCCAGGTGCACCACTTACAATGCAGACAACCCACCGCCCCCACCGACCAAGGACCAAATCCACACCGACACACGAGAGGCAGCCATGACCCAGTGGCAATCGGAGTGGGAAGCAGCGCCGAAACGCCAACCAGCATACCTCGCGCTTTCCAACCCTCCGGATGGGAAGATCCCACCTTTCATATGCGGTTTGGCCAAACACTCACGACTCATCTTCTCCACGGGGGTCCGCATGCTGACCACACATGCTTTCACAGGCGAGTACACAGCCAGATTCCGGCCTCACTCCCTCGACCCCACTGCATGCGAATGCGGCGAGTCACTCCAGACCGCGCACCACGTCATCGCAGCATGCCCCAGGCACGCCACTGCGCGACACCAGCACTTAAGAGTGCGAGCAAACACCACAACTATCTCACACATCCTTGGCACAGAGGAAGGAGGAGCTGCACTCGGTGCATTCCTATCAGCCACTCAAGCGTGCATCAGACCCAGACGGAAGGAGTCACCGCCGGAGGAGAGGGAGGCGACACCAGAAGATCACGGTTGAGGATGCAGGCCGAGGGGCCATAACTACAATACAAACACAACTACATACAAAGACACCCCACCACACACACCCCCACAGACCATGCGTATTTCCACTCCCAGACTGTACCCCAGGACAGCGCGCGTCTTTGTACTCACATACATGCAGCGCGATATAAATGCGGATTTTAAAAAAAAAAAAAAAAAAACGTCCTTGCTGCTCTTAGCCTTCCTTTAGCATATGATTACTACACAAATAGTATGACACTTTCTACTAGTACATCTATGTCCCTTTTCCCCGGACTTAAGCTTTCCTGTGCTCGCTCCCCCCCTCTTCCGCCTAGAATGGTAATCTCCACACGCTGAGGTTCACCGCGTTTCAGCAGCAAGACTGTACTAGCGAAGATTCGGTTATAAGAGGACCTTGTTTGTGAGTTCGAGAAGGAAGATTGAAGGGAGAGTGAGAGCAAGAGAACTGGCCTGATCCCAAATGGATATGAACGCGTTGGGATCGATACCGAGATCGACTCGGAGAACCCATACAGATTAAGAGGGGGAACAACTTGAAAGACTTTCTCCTGTCTCTCGAAGAGGCAGCAGCAGCCTATATATTATGAAAGAAAAAGTTATTTACAAGATATTTTACCTATCCGATGACTAGGGAGAGGAGGAGAAATCTGCTGAAATTAAGGAGAGAGCGAATGAATAGTACCTACTAGTACAGGGTAGTACGGGAAAAATAGCGAGCATTTCGGGGGAACAGTCGGGTAGCTAGCAGGAATGCGATTAGGACAAAACGAGAATAAGAAAAAGAGTCTATAAGGAAGTTTGAAAAAGGGAGAGTGTGGCAGGTCCTAGTGCGGGCGTGCGCTCATGGTTTTGTGGCGTGGGTACCGAGGTTGCCAAAGGGGAGTGATATCGTCCGATAAGGCTGGACAGTTGGGGGTCTCTGGCCGCGTTGCGGGTCGTGGTCGCGGGCTGATCGCTTCTGGGGCCATAGCGGGCGCTCTCATTACAGCACATCAGCAATATACTGCCCGCGAACAAATTACCGACCTCTTCACGGGCGTGGCGCAATGGGACGACGTTCGCGTCGCGCGTGCGATTCTGCCGCACGACCCCAAGGATCAGCTAGCCAATCCTGCCTCCCAAGTTCCAAAGCCCTTTCCTTGACAAGATCACATGCAAATCGAACGATCGCGTCAATATCAACGTGCAGGTCATCGACCATATCCAGGATCCACTTCACATTGTAAACTTGACACTGTTCCTGGGTAAACCTTTGGCCATCGGGAAAGTGGTGTGTATCCAAATGACTGTTGAATACGTCCTTGCGATCAAATCTCGATCCGCAACCCGGAGAGGGACAAAAAATCCAACACGGGAAGTGGAAGGACAGGTAATGCCTTCCCAGTTCCTGGCTGCGTATGCTGGTCCGGCCACATACGCGGCAAACGAGGATCCCGGATGACCTCTTGAAGGTGGAGACGGGGAGAGTGTATGTCAGGACGCCAGCGTGCGCAGGTCGTATCATATATGAGGGATTTGCTTACCAGGGTCGGAACAGACCAAGGCGGAGTATGACGTGTGATCTGAGAGAAGGCTCCTTCATGGGAAACTGCAACAACATCAGGGGATGTGGGTCCAGTGAGGGGTTGCTTGAAGTCAGGGCCAGGTGAAACGCTGCGGCCTAGATGAAAGTCAGGTATGAGAGGCCGAGGCCAAAGCAGAGATTGATGCGTGGTCTGAGAGGAGGTTCCTTCGTGGAGAACCGCAGGAACATTAGGAGACTTGGGCCCAGTGCGGCGTCGCTTGAAGTCAGGGCCAGGTGAGACGCTTCGGTCTAGATGTGGAGATGAGGGCGACGTTGACCTCCTGCCGGGATCTAGAGCACCAGTCTCAGATCCTTCGTCGCTCAAGGATGGAAGATTGTGATCATGATGTTCACTCCATTCATGAAATTCCTTCATAAGCATAGCGACTGTAGTGGGCCCTGCACTTGAACCATATTCACTGGTGGGTGGGAAACCTTTTGGGTGAATCCCCGCATGAAACTTGGTGAGGCTGTAATACTGGTAATGGTAGGTGCTCACTGCATCTAATCTGATATATTTCCGGCTGGGCCTGTTGGAGATAAGCCATCAGCGCCTCCGGTTGGAAGCTTTCCTGTGACGGTGAAAATCAGAACGACAAACAACCGAGTATTGCATCAACGTTCACGCACACCACTACCACGCCATCTCGCAATACGTGCCAGATCGTCGTCGTGAACGAGGACCATGTCGCAGTCAGGGGACCGCTGCAGAACACCTGGATGAATAACCCATGCAAGTGAATCAGAGTCTCCCACTCACTTCGTCGATATAGTCTACTAACACCTGAAGGGGATCTCTGGTCTTTGAAAGTTCAGTTGGAGAGGAGGTGTGTCAGCAAGAGTGCTTCACCTTCGTTGAAGCAGGTATTGAGCCCAGCTCCTCATCTGGTTCATCATCTTGGTCCTCGTCGAGACTCGGATTGGGTCCTGCCGCCGCTCTGAGTTTTGGGAATATACCCAAAGTACGTCGAACACGGAACCCCTGAATAAATACGCATTGGTTCTCCTGTAGCTTCTGGTTTTAGTGGGCACGATATCGTGCCAACGCTATTTCAGACTTGCGGAAATCAATATCTCTTAGAAAATGACATACCTTCAAGTGTTCTTCAGGGCCCCAGCTCCACACAGCTCCGTGAGCATTCCCAAGTGAAAACTCCCACTCTATGCTAACGTCATCGGCCTGACGGTCTTGAATCATCTTGACCCCAAATGATGCCTGTGCATCTTGCTGGTTCTCCAAGAAGACAACGTTTGCCCATGTTCTTGTGTGATGACAGCCTGTAACGAGAATTATATCCTCCATATGATCTATTTTACGTCCAAGCCCTCGAGCGAAGGAGAACCAAGAGTCAATATGCTAGAGCATCCACTTTCCGAAATGTAGGGGCACGCGAGTGCTCTGGCCCATGGTATGGACAGGAAGTGATAATACCGCACCGCCACGTCTGTCCTCGCACGAATACGAGAACCGAAGATGCTCTGGAGGGCTAACGGAATATAAGTGAAGAGGATGTTAAACTACGAATTATCATCACCCTGTAGCAAGATGCTCTAGTTCTGCGTGCAAATCTTTGACTCCGTCGGAACAGAAGTTGTTGGAGTTTAGTGCGTGCGTAAAAATGTGTGGCCGGTTGAGGGAGAGTGGCTCATGATATTCCGGTAGAGGGACCCCTTGATGGGATGGATCTCCTGAAGGAAGCAGGGCATTGAACAGACGGTGGAATTTGCCTTCATCCACATGACCGACATCGCCAATCGTCACGGGGCCGTACTCCGCATCAGGGCCAGGCTTCCACAGGGGATAACCAAAGGTAGCATGTGCGGCCGCAAGTCGTTCACGATAGATTTCATAGTATGCTATCGAGGGAGCGTAAGTTCAAGGTTCAACACCCTTTCAGCGCAGGTGAGAGGATATAATGGGTCAGCACAGCCTCCTCCAGGCGCGTGTTCCAACCGTGCCAGTGGAGGACAAGGTGGAAAGTGGAAGATGTGAGTTATGCATAGGATTGGGCAAGCGCTACGCAGATGTTACGGTCCCATCTGTGAGAAGATAACGGGCTGTAACCACCTACCGCCATTGACCTTATTGAGGATTCAAATAGCACGTCCCTCCCTCGATGGTTCAACTTCGAGTCAGCATCAAATTTTCGGCAACAACCGGGAGATGTCGGATACTGCCGGGTGATGCGGCGGTGCACCTAAACCTGGGCTCCTCTTTCCACTCTAAACACCATCACCACCAAACTCCCCCACCTCTGCTTAGTGCGGAGGAGGATACACGCCTGGCTTACGAGGAGCCTAATCTAAACACTCTTCTGGGTAACTGGAGTTGTCTTGCGCCCCTCCCCTCTCTATCGTCTTGAGGATTGCATTTCATGGGTGAGGTACGTTAGTAACGTTACAGGAAATATTGTAAGGTGTGCGTTCCGAGTGAAGTTAAAATCGGGATACGCCCGTGGGTCTAAAGAATGGAAAGCAAAGGCAAAAGGGAGAAGAAACGATGAGAGGAGACGGGCACGCGGACCGGAGGTCCTGCGCGGCCGTGTAGTGTAAATCTAGAATCTGGGAAGTTCATGTGGATAGAGGGGAATATCGGGGCGGAGGCATCGCTCGCCCGCTCGTTTACCGCTATCCATCGAGGACACAGCTGCCTTTCATTTAGAGGTTTTGTATATACAAGCAGTGCCTAGAATATTCTCTCGTCAGGGGAGTGACATCGAGTGCAAACTAATGAGGGGGAAAGAGTCCAGCATGAAAATGAAACCGAGTCTAAGGCTTAAGCAGAAGAAAGAAAGGATATTGAGGGGAGCAGGCTTGAGGCGCTCGAGATGTCGATTTGCCGGGAATGGAGAGGCGGCGAGGTCTGTCGATGTGTCGGGGTGTCGGGTATACGTTTTGGGACAGTCTCGATTACTATTGTCGGGCTCCTCGGGCGACTCTGCAGGTCGTATGTTGCCTGTTTCCGAGCCTAGCGCGCCTTGCTATCTTACAATATTAAACGAAAGGGTGTTGCTATACAGCATCTGGATGGCTTTCTGGCTTCACTGGCACAGGTCAAGTGTCCCTTTTCTTCCTCAGGCAAATCCCTTTCTCACCCTCTTTCCTGGGTGGCTCCACAACACCGACAAGACCTATGCGGCACACTGGGCAGCAGAACAAGGATGACAAGTGGTTTTGAATGGTTGTCCAAGAGCGAGGACGACACAGGCGCGACAGCAACGACGACGACGTAGTCACATGGGTGAGAGGTGGCATACAGAAGTCATGAGCCTGAGACAGGGGAAAGGGAGGGTGTCGGATTGTATGTACACGATGCGTGTATGGCATTATGTGCCTCGTAGGTCTATCGTAGGAGTAATTGAACATGACTTAGAAAGTGGCACGGGTGCCGGTGGACGAGGAGAAGGGGTGATGATGGCACAAGGGTGAGCGAGTGCTGGTTCCGAATCTAGCGTGCGATCTTTTACTTATGCCCACTCTTTGTTTGATGCATGCCCCTGATGACGCAAAACGGATCGTCCAATTAAAGCAAGAAATAAAGGGTATCATAATGTAATGTAGGCGGTCAAACGGACATACACACGCTGCCAAGACGCACGACCAAAGATTGCTGACGGACATCTAAGCAAGGAACATACTAAGGAACAGAGTGCTCCTCGCTCGAAAATCTGCGTCTTCCAGAGCTTATTTCCTCATCTCCAAGCTCCGTGAATGTAACATGAATGTCGGCATTTGGCAACTGCGGTGGCTTCGTCGCTAGATCTATCTGCCCGCCCGATGTAGGTACCGGTCCAGGCGCGAAGCTCATGGGTTCCACCGGCATTCGACCCCCACGGACGTCAATGGTGGTGCCAAACGAACCAAGTGTGGTGTTGAGTGAGCGATTCTTCTCCACGAGTATGATTACGACGATTGGGTACATTCCCTGCCGCCAAATCACGAAATTAATACAGTGCAGCTTGAAGGGTGACACCTTAGAGAGGATTACGCACTGCAAGCGCTGTGTTCAGGCGCCATAATATGCTAGAGATCCAATCATTTCCGGAGAGCCCAAAAGTGAAGACAACGGTCAAGTTCGCGACCTGAAGAGAAGGATAAACCGTGGCAGCTCGTACTTGTACGCCATGGCAGGACTTACACCAATCAGGATATAAATCACACCTGACTCGACCAGGAGAGCCAATATCCTGGCTGCCTGTCTAGGAGTTCGGACGCCGATCCCGCTTTCCATCATCAATTTGCGGTATTTCCTGTGGTAGGAGCGAGAGGGCCAATCAACGAGATGTTTTCAGACGCATGGACGCTAACGCACCATGCCTTAAGAGCTATGATGGATGTTGCAAAAATGTTGATTAACAAGGAGAGCGACAGATGAGCCAATTGGATGCCAGGTTTGATGCTTCCGAGGACATAATTTACCCGCATTTCTTCGTTCCAAATGGTCTCGATGATACACAGCACAACCGTCATCACGTACATGACTGGAATATATTCAAGGGAGGGACAGGTCATGGTAAGGCAAAAAAGCGCACCGGTGTTGATTGCAAGCATGGCAACTGGGGTCACCAAGACAACCCTACTCTGGTCAGAACACAGGACCCAAGCCCTCCAGACAATGATGCCGTCGGCAATAACATACTAAATCAATGTTGCAGAATGCGTGTCAGCTCACGAGGGATGCTTGTGGATGATGTGAAGGCACGAGGCCAGTGCTATGTACTTACGTTGATGAGGACAATGTTGTCGATCATCTCCAAACCAGGTACCGCTGGCAGAAAGGCAGTCTTTAACATATAGGAAATGCAAGAGGAAACGTCATTGCTTTCATAGCATGCGATACTGCCGCCCCACCAGTTGACTAATATCAAGGTTAGAGCGACAGAGGAGATCCACTCCACTGTCGATAACGCGAACATGGAAGTGGTGAAGGCAAAAAGCCATTTCCGTGCTTTACTTTGGAGTCCATTCGTGCTGTCCCATGATGAAAATTCCTTGAGAAATAAAGCGTATCAGGTAAATTGGATGACAGATCCTTACGCCATGATGTTAATCGCGATTGAAACTAGACATAAATATATCCCTGGGATTCATAGAGAGTCGGTAATCAGTGCGGAGTATATAGGAGAAGTGGTAGGGATAACCATAGAGCAATGTTTGGCAGATTGTGTGTATAATGTCGCGCTGGATGAGCGGATATACGTCTACTAGAAACTGGAATGTAGAATCCATTTTCTATGACTTGGGTAAACCCTAGGCCACGACGATATGAGAGGCTGTCGCGATGACCAGCTGCCTTTAAGGAGATACCAGCGCGAGGCTTTCCCGCAAGGCGTGGGTGGGTTTATAAACCAAAAGGGCGCCTCAACGACACGGTGATTCGAATTATAATGATATGAACCTCCACGGCCTCCCACACTGCAGTGGCCATATTTTGAATGCGTGCCGTGTTCGGCAGATTTTTTAAAATTCTTGTATCGCCCTGGTTACACCGGCGAGACTTTGCTTGCAGGTACACAGGATGAACCTCGAATCTTGAAAGGATGAAAGTTGAATGTTCGATTATTACTTGTACTGACGCATCGGAATCTGGATCTGCATTTCCAAAGTTCCGACAGGCGCATCCCACCCGGGCCCCGTGTCGCAACTTTGCACATCCTTGGCCCAGGATGCCTAATTCCCCATGAGGCGGAGGCCCATCATATCCGAGAGCGAGTGTACCTCGAGATTGTGGTGGGTGACACGGCGAATGATGGTGTTCACTGTTCAGGTCCCTGACGACATTAGCAATTGCTCAGGAGAAACTCGCACTGTGTTCAGTTGTTACCTCCACAAAGCATATTGGGGTTACGCTCAACGCACCTCAGGTAATCATGGCTTCATGCTTCAGCACTGAAGACCTCAAAGCTAACAAGGTCTAAAGTGTCATGGTGAGAGCAAATTGAACAGGCACGCCCGGGCATTCTAGTGGCCCGGGAAGAAATTTGAAAATTTGATAAGCACCATAGTACATTCCTGTCCGGGCCGATCGGCGGACGTGAGGTGTCGAGTTATTTACAAACGCAAACGGAAAACGGAACTGTCAAGGTTGCCATTGTAGCGAGTGAGTTCGAAATGGAAGGATAAAGCTTAAAGATTGAAGAAAGGGGCGAGAGTAAAGAACGGGCGGCTCGCAATTCCGAAGCAGGACACAAACACTCTGAGAACAGAGCGAGACTGCCGGTGAGAGTTCACGCGAGCGGGAAAAGGGGAAATCGCGAGCAAGTTTACCCCCCTATCCGCCGAGGAGACAGTGCCCTTTTCATTATGCAGAATCCGAAGCTATTTACAGGCTGACAAGAACCTAATAAGACCAGAAGGAGGTACTAGGGAGAAAGCGAGAGGGGACTCAGGGGAGAAGAGGAAGGAAGGGAAATGTTACATCCGCGACAGTCCGCCCAACGTCGTAACTGAGCAAGAAATGATGGTAAAATTTCTCGGGACCGCGAGAGGAATAGGAGTCCGGTACGAATGCAGTGCCGGGTACACCATGCTGGTGGCACGGGCGGCCCGTGTCCCCGGGCCCGTGCCTTTACATCCGTCGCAGTATCATAGGCAATTCAAGTTGGCTCTATCACCGTTGCCCTCGAAGCCCTTTTTCGCCTTACATCGTTTACAAATACACCCCTGTCGTGTCTTGTGGGCAAGCAACGTACCTCGAAAGCTGCTGTTTGTCGTCGTAGCTTCTCCCTCTCACACTGGACGATAAGCATCGATTGGCAGAGATTATTCTATTGTCAGTACATTTCTCCACGTCGCCCGGCTGGCCGCTCACCCTTCCATATACTGTATCCCATGGGTTAGAGGGAGTTGCGTGATGGAATAGCAACTGACTCCGAACTCGATCACGGAAATGGCTCCTTCGAGTCGTCATGACCACGACCATGGTCGTGTTGTCCACTATCTATAGTATTGGGTCATATTTGTCGTCTTCACCTTTCTCGTCATCGGCGCATACATTGCCACTCGCAATCCGCCGAGCTAGCTGTCAATGTGTAACGCCATCGTCCTCGTCAACGCCAGTACAATGCTAGTACAGTACTACTGCACCGTCCAGAGTGCTGGGCGCGTACTCACTCTCATTATCTACGAGCATCCCTGGCGAACTGACTCGTCTCCCGGAATCTTTATTTAGTACTATATTGTTGTCGACGACGTCGTCGTCGTCGTCTGGCAAGCTTAAATCCCGTGTTCTGACTAGAGTGAGGTAGCCTTGATGCTTCTCATTTAATTGATCATTTGCAGTCCAGTCCCACCCACCTCATGTAATATTGAATACTGCCTAGCACTGCCCCACGAGTCCTCGAGCAATCCTACCTCAGATCCAACTTTATCTCCTCGGTGAGGTCAGTCGTGGTGTTCTGAAATCTGAACGGTCGGAAGAACATAGTTGCCTTGCAAGTCACTGATCTAGCCCAAGATCGAATCCGCGTGGTATATCATCGATTCCTACTCCGCAGTCGGAGGATTTCCGCTGTGCGGCCGCTTCTCTGTATTCGAGTTCTTGTGCCCGTGTGGTGTAAGGCCCCGCGTTGTGGAAGTGTTGTGCAACGCGTGACCTAGGCGCCCTCAGGTGCTCAACGCAAGAGACGGCGTTCAATGCTGACTCATCCTTTTCTCTCAAGCATCCCCGCCGCCGCAAGCTCCAGGTCCGTCCGCAACACAAAACAACGATGCGCAGGCCGCATCATCACCAACACCACACCTCCAATCACACCCCTTCACGCCCCCATAGCCTTCGCGTCGGGACTGACTCCGACCTCGCCATCACCGTCTCTCATCTGCTGACGCGTTCGTCGATCGACGCGCACTGCCTCCCATTCTTTCCCTCTCCTTTCCATGGACTTCGCTTCGGATCTTATAAGCCCTTCGCTTTAATCTTAGGGACATCGTAGGTACCCACATGTATATAAAAACACTTACACCACCCATTCTTGGGACAATCTAAGTTTCCCCCTTCACGCCCTGTTTGTGAGACCCGCCGTGGTCGCTCTCCTTTCTCTTTTGTCGCTATCACTTCGAGTCGGACTCGCCGAAGTGCGTAGCCCCGCCGCAGCCCCCAGCACAACTCGCCGTTAGTCGCCCCGCCACCCCAGCTCCAGTCGACCCGTCGTTGGTCATCCCGCTCTCTTTCTTCGCGCCCGTTTTTACCACTTGCCTTCCCATTCGTTCCTTTCTTCCGCTCAAGCATTTACCCCTTTTCCTTCCTCTCTCCCTCTCTTCCTTTGTCCAACTTTACCTGGCGAATGCATCTTGTTCACGCAGCCGCAATCCAGCGGTTCGTACACACGATTACCCTCCATTTTCAACCCGACTGCCTTAGAGACAGGGCTATATGCAAGGCAAATCGGGGTTTGTTCCTCAAGTCCCAGGTCGGGAGTACTAGGTACATGGAAAATGCATCCGCCAATGCCTGTACGTTAGTACATTATGCGTCATTTCTGTGACGGATCACCTTACTAGTACTTGATTCACCACTGGTCCGAAGCTGGCATCGCTGATACCATGTTGCCCCGTGGGAGTGTTGTTGTGGTAAAGAACCCGCTTTTTTCACGCGAGATATAGTATGGGTATACACCCTTTACAAGGAGCGCAGAATCATGTGTGGAATGGGGCAAGCTGCCAGACGTGAAGAAAAGGGAGGCGAGTTTGCCCCAGAGTCCAGACGTTTGTTGCTATTTGAATTGAGAGGATATACAACAATAAGCCTCCTGCGGCGGCCGTACTGTTGGCAGTCTGTTGCGTCTGTGTTCTGACCCTGGCATAATTCTTGACTCGCTTTTGTGAACCTCAGATCAGATCCAGGATCACCGATTTGCAGCCGTCAAGTTGAACTAACAGTCGATCACGTAATTGTTCGTCCAAACAGCTAGGATTCCAGGTGTGTGGCGTTCACTATCCTGGGCACACTGTTTTCAATTACACAAGTTGTGCTCAAAGAAGGTTAGCCCTCGACATTGTCTTCCTATTCAAGTTGAGTATCTAGGACCAAAGTCGTTCAGCGACTCAGTATTCGCCACTGTTGTCACTGACAGTCCGTTTTCGGCCTCCCTGAATTGGTTGTCCAGGGTCCCACTCTTCTTGTAGTCTAGTAGTTCAGCGCAATCTATTGAATTCATAGACTAGGTTTTTCATTTTCAGATCGCGAGAGGGCACCAAATGATCCAATCTCCCGGTTCGGTTTGTGTACTAACTGCTTATCAACAGTGTCTTAAGGTTCATTTCCGAGGGACGCTGGTCGCTGGAAAATCTTCCTCGTAAGACGTGGGAGTTGACGTGTGAGATGTCAAGACCCTGGCAAGTCGCTGTCGCCCCCGCAGGATATTGGCTAGCTTTTTCTCCCTCTCGAACTCAAAGAATCATCGCCGGTGGCACACCTCTGAGCATGATATCTCGGCCATCGTGTTGAAGAAGCCCTCATTCCGTAACCCTGGTCATGTCGTGATCATCCCCTCGACCCTGCTCAGCTGTCATTCGGAGGCTATAGTTACTGTTGACAATATGCAACGAACTTGGACCTCAGTACAACGACAATGAATTCGACAACGGAGGGTATCATATCCCCACGAGAGAACAAGGGGAACGCTAGGAGGGAAATAGAGGAGAGGATAGACAACTGAGACGAGGTACTAAGAACACTTGGGTCATAGCTCCGTGGGTTTGAGTACGGCATGAAGTTGCTGGTGAATGCAATTATACAAGCAGGAAAAGTATGTGGACGTACAGGGATGGGTGTGAACTACGACGGGGGGACTACAGTAGAGCGACATTGTAGGGAGACTACGGATCAGTGCTCATTATATACAGTGTTACTAAATATTTTGTAGTAAATTGTTACTGTTCCTCTTGATTATCATCAGGTGTAGTGATAGACTTCAAAGCTACGTTACAGCCACTCAAAGTCACGTGTCGATGACGACATTCGTTCGAGAGTCGCAACGCAAATTACGCAATCAGGCTAGCAGTCGCCAGCGCGTTACGATTAGGATATGTAAGTGGCATCCTTAAGATACATACAGAGAACTGTATGGAAGATGGGAACGCCATCTGTGATCCCAGGCTAGCCGCGTGTATTAAAATTAACCGTGGGTTCGTTGATCATTAATCGATCATTCATAGATAACGATGGACGATGGATGATCATAAGTCATTCGCGCGAAGATCAAACAATAGTTCTCAAACCTTAATTTACCCACGATTGATATGTAGTATATGTGAATGGCGGCACTGCGAGCGGCCGTTACCACAAGCACAGAAATCATCAAATACAGTATTGCCAGACCCAGTTACCCCTCCAGCAATCATTTGTCCGCCGACTGTTACTCTGTATCCTCTTGCCTTTTTTTCCCCAAGTTGTGCTGCGGGCCTGGTATACATATAAACCGTGATTAGCCATCAAACATCACACCGCGGATCGCTCGGTCACGTATACGGCAACTTACTATTTTTTTTGCTGCGTTCGAACGCAAAACAAAATAGATAAATTTCCTTCTTGGATTCGTTGGACAAGGATACAAGATACCGTACATATTTTGGGCAGAGAACCAGGATTGAACACCAGCACTAATTCTCTGCCCAAAAAAACACGTTCGCGTCAGAGTGGCAGACGCGACACCCATACCTTGTACAGTAACGGGAGAACAAAGCATGTCATTCACGAAGGGGGAAGAACGAAGAAGAAATCCACATACCCCTGGATCATCACTGTGGAGGCTTCTGTCTGCGCCCCCATCTATTTTCCCATATGCCGGCCTTCTCCACGTCTTGCGCCCGGGTTTCCACCGCTTTTAGTGCAATCTCTATCACTTCTTCGAGGGTCGACTCCCCGTTGACGACTGACTGCACGAGTGGCTCCGGGTAATATATTCTGCACCCCTCTGGCTCAGGCGGGGGGGCTTCACAGTCTAGATGTATCGTTAACCAGTGGATTTTTAGATCGTAGGCACGATCACCACGCCATGGGCAGCGGTAGAAGGGGCAATATAACGAGTACGGCAGGTGCGTCCGGATGTGTCTTCCCCTTTCCTGCTGGCGGCGGAAACTTCGCCCACACACAGGACACTGTGGTAGGTGCGCGTCCTGGTTGGCGTCTTCTTCGAACTGCATCATGTCAAGCTGCGTCGAGGTTAGCATATGTCACAATAGATAGATTTCGTGTACAAAACCGCACCTCAAACTCGTCCGGAGGAGATGGTTGAGGAGGTTCAGATTGATTCTGAGATGGCGGTGACATGATCTCTGGAAGGACATGATCCACACATTCAGGCTCCTGCACCAGCATAGTGTACATGAACGTCGGTACGGGTCGTCGCGATAGATACCCATCCGTAAACGTCAGCGTACCTGTTGCCAGGCGTTGGGTGGTGGCTGGCCAGGCATAGGGCTATCCAGTTGGCAGCCCGGACATGATAGGATGCGGTCCAGGGTTTCTGACAATGGAGCGCCAGGGGGCAGGCCCACTTCGATTTGCATTTCGAAGATCTACATTGATGTCGGTGGCTGTCAGGACAATAGGAGACCTTAAGAAAACCGGCATACTTTTTCTAGCGAGTTGCGGACGATGTCTGTGTTCATAGCGGAACGAGGGGGATCGCAAGTGTAAGGATGTAGATGCTGGGCTATTCTGCCGATCTTAAATATCGATGTGATAGGCTCATCTAGAATATTAAGTTAGGTCGGGCACCCTCGACGGTGCTGTGTTACACTCTTTTTTCAATCGGCTATCGTGCCACGGCACTGACAAACGACGATGACGAGCTGAGAGACTTACCAACGTGAGCCATTTGTTTCTTTGTATCTTTTTTTTCCAGTATTCCCGTTAGGACCGACAGCTCCTGAACAAGGGCCATCGTATCCCGAATAGGATTTATGATGCACCGGCCAAAACCTCGAGCAAAGTCGAACCAGGCGTGCGAGCCCCAATTGAACGGGACCCGGAGCCTCGAGACAAACGTTGGTGGTATACATGTCCACCAAGGCTTGAACTTCGCCTTGAACGTCTGGGAGCTGCAGAGATATATACGCAAGAGCAAGAGGCTGTGTGTAGCGGTCTGAGGATCGTGGTACTATGGGCTGTCCTATCGTATCGCATTACCAGCCACATGCGTGGTGGCTGCCAACCAAGCCGTTATTTCGGCTTGATGCTGGCACCAACAGCAGTCCAGCGCGCAGGCCCTTGTCCGGGACAAGGCAGGTGCCCGTGCTAGTGCCCGGCAAACTGATATCGTGATCATTAGGGTGGTCAAGAAGGCTAGGACAGACCATATACGGGCCCAGATACGGCGCCCGGACGAAGGAAACCGCCTAGCATAGACGAGGTGGCGTTTCCGATGAGACAACACAGCCGCATGCGGGGTCAGGACAATTCCATGAGAGCGGATAGCAAGGAGCAGAGGTCTGAAGGGGAGCGGGAGGGATAGAGGAAGGAATTTGAGGGGAGGGAGTTGTACGGACGACGGGTGACTCGCGGTTTCGGGGGCCTCGGACCTATCGAAATCCTTTGCCTCTCACGCCCTATTTCCCCCACCACGATCCCCTCTTGCCCGAGAGAAAAGCTCGTCTGTATGCAACCTAGTTGCGATCCAGTTTACCCGCACTCAAGAGCCCACAGTAGAGGAATTCTTCCTTAGTCGCAGAATAGGCGAACAAACACCGATCATTTTCTGGCTCATAGACGAGTCCGAGACGGAAGAACTCGATGTACTTCGGGGAATCGCCAGCCATCCGTAGATGTTGTTTTATTCCTTTGAAGAGCCCCCCCTCCTATCCTCCCGTCCCCATTTCTATCCCGAGTCGCTCTCGCATATCCTACATGGAAAGATCGCACCGAGCCCTGCCAGGAAGAGCGACAAACCAAGGCGCATTCACCAACATACAATGGGCCTCTGGTGCTTCCAGAATCGACGGCCGCATTGATTGTCTGTATTTGGGCCGTCTTGAATGATGGTGGCGTCAGGAAGACGTCGTCCGTTATCGTTCACCTCTCCCATGGGACATACTTTCGTTGGTGTGTTCATTATGACGGTGGATGCAAGACACGACCGACCAACATACCACCAACAGCGGCTTCTGTCGAACAGAAGCCTCACCTACCGAGGCGACATGGCGAATTCCCCACCAGGGACAAGTCCTGGGATGCGTTAGTCAACAACGAGCTGGTGGCCCGGGCGATCGCAACAAACAATGTCGATCCCAATCTGGAGGAGACTTTTGTGATGTCGACGATGGCAGACATGGTACGCACGTCAATGCTAAGGAGCTGAAATAGGTCCTGATCATCCTTTTGTACCGGGTATTCGCACTGTCAGTGATTGCGAACTCGAATCCTGTTATCTAGACCCATCGGCGAGGGCCCTTCCCCCTGATGAACCAGATAGGGGTAGTCCGGGGCTTAGGGCGCTGCAGGTTGCGTCGATCAGGCAATCGATTGCATTATACTCGCAGTAGACCAAGCCTAACGAAGGGCGCTCACTCTTTATAGGGGAGCAGCCACGGTCATATTCGCCCTTGTGCACGACAACAAGGCTACAGTGGCGTTTGCCAATACCCCTTGCTTACGGACATTAAGCCGTACTGGGTCACACCTCTTGCGCCGCGGTGGATGTTTCCAATAAGCTTTCCTTCTCCCACACGCCGAAGCTTGGTTCGTGGGGCCTCTGCCAGAGATACCGACGATACGCCGGAGGAACGTGATTTTGTCCACACCACCCATAGCCGAGATGATCATCCAAGTACGTTATCGAAGAAAAGAACGATCACCCAAGTCAGCTGGTCTGTCCCATGTTAGATGGAATCGCGCAGACTTCAGTGATACCCCGTTCTATGCCCAAGGTACCGACTTCTCACGACCACAAATCACCGCGACGCCGCAGTATCGTGCGGCGTCGAGGGCGTTCGGTGGCATTTCAAGGTTACGGAAGTTTAGTTTCAATGAATGAAGCCGCCGAGAGTAAGGGTTTCACCTTCTAAATCTATCCTTTCGCGGACAAACTCACCTGATAACCCCACTAGGCCACGTTCTCAGTCCAATGTAATCACCAATGAGGGCGAGCAGTTTCTTTGCGCGTGGAGGCAAGCTCCTCTTGTGACTGAGTTCGAGCATGCAGTGCGCGGGTATACTAAGTAGGTCATCTACACGAAAGGCGGGATTTCCGAGTCAATATTCAATCGAACTTCTGCAGGAGAAAGACGTACTTTGGGGCCACGGTGCAACCGCGGAACAGCCGGGGCACAAGTTCTCGATACTGTCGGGCTTCACGACAGGAATAAACGAACCGCGGGTTTTATAGGATGGCTGGCGGTGGCTGGCCTTGACTCCTGAGGAAGAAAAAAATTTGACCGAGGGGATAATTAAGTCGCCGTCTTGCAGGTATAAGGCTCAGGATTTCCTTTTCCTATTAACGATTTAATAATTTCGTCGTATTTTTTTGCCTATAACTACGACGCGTTTGCCGACCACAGCTTCGAACGAACCCCGTAACACACCCGGCCACCCCAGTGGCCTTTGAGTCACCTATTCTCCCCCACAGAAAACGATAGTCACTGCACAAGCACGTTCAGCACGCCGTTCAGTTCTGCCACATTCGCATCCAAGGATTCGCCTGCCCAAGAGTTTAATAGGTGGGCTCAACCAACGCAGCAGTCGCATGTTCAACGTTCAACGTTCAACCCCTGTGGCTAGCTTTGTCAAGATCCACAGATGGAACATGCCAAGAAGCTGCCGTCACCACAATGGCGATTTGATTTGGAGAGCCCAAATGACACATCAACCACACCAGTCCTGAACAAACCAAACGAATAACACGTCGGGCGAGGGGTGTTAGGACCCATTTCCCAACTGGACATCGACTTCTGATTCGGGTGTACTTGCGAGGGAGGTCTATTTGAAGGTAGGTGGTTCCTTGTCACTGCCTTTTAGAACGTTACTGCCTCAATGCTTCAGCGTTGAACAATCGCAATCCCTTACTTAGAGTCCTCGATCGGGTCTACACCGGTTTATCTTTCGAAGCTTACTGGTAATCACGCCCAAAGACCCGAGTCATTTGTAGCTCTCAGACTCCGATTCGAGTCTTTGCCACCATCTGCCAGCGACAGTACGGTAGGGGCCAAGTAGCCGACTGTACGTGATAACGCCACCTACGGGCTGGAAGCCCGGAACCACTATACAGTAATACCATGTTCCGTAAGCTTACTCCACTTCCAGGAACCCTTATTTCTTGTATTGCCTCAGTCAGATAATAAAAGAGACAAAATGATTAGTCGGCCAAAGGAGGACTATCCTCCACCTCCCAGTCGGCACGTCCTGCCACTGATGTAAGCTACACACCAGTCAGCCACTTGGAAAGTACCACCTATCCGATCTGAATATAGACCCGATAAAAGTGTTCGAGACGTACCAGCGAGGGGGCTCGATGAGGTGGATGAGAGTGAACCCTGGGAGAACACCGTGGGGGAAAGTAGAACAGATGGAGATAGTCCGAGGGTACGGGATGGGGGACTGTTGGGCCTGGTAGGTGGGATGAGTGTCATTGGGCATCACGGACGATGGGGAAGTATCGGGATGCTCTAGCTTGTGTATACGAGTTTCGAGCTGCGCAATGGTATTCTCGAGCATTTGGGTGCATGTTCGGCTTTGACCATCCGAGTACTCACAGTCATCGGGCCTATTGGCCCGACTGCATGAGTCGCACACTGGGCGAACACCACCGCGTTTCTAAGAAAGGGAAGAGAAACGTGGTCAGAAAGACATCTATAGAACGGCGGTTGGAGTGAATGGCAGTTCAAGTATCTTATCAGCTACCCCTTAAACAAACGGCACCGTGACATTGGCAAGTGGAATGCGGCCCGTGACACTGCGTGACAGGGACGAGGCACGGGTACAAATAATATATATTACTTTCACGTTTCTCGTCTTTTTAGCGTAGTTGGCCGAATATATTGCGTTTCTGCGTTTCTCGCTCGCTAAAATGATTGGTCATCACACACGTGCACGGACATCGTGATCAAGATACAGTAATTCATCATATTCTGTCGAGACAAGAAAAGAACAATTAATGTACATATTCTGGGCATAAAAAGAGGCGTGTGAGTGCATCTTTTCACTCCCAAAAAAAGCTCGCGTCTGACGTAGGCCTGGATGGCGGTTTTTCCCCCATGACAATGCCACAATCAGATAGTTTGTACAGTAACTGAAAGAGAAAAAGAGGGTAAGTTTGAGGAGGACCTATGGACAATCAGTAATAAATTCTCTGTTGGCGACCAAACCAGTCTGCCCATATACCACCCGCCTTGCCCAGCTCTTGGGCACGACTTTCGACGAGCGCTTGTGCTTCCTTTGATACCTTCTCGATGGACTTGCCAGAGGCGATCTGTCGCACAAATGGGGTAGGGTCGTAAATTTGGCTGTCCTCCTTCTTAGGAACTGGGCCAGAATTTGGATGTTTGCTTCCCCAATGCGCGTTCAGATTGCCGGTGCGATCGCCCCGCCACCCGCATAAATGAAAGCGACAGTAGAGATGATAAGGTAGATGCGTGACGATGTGACGATTCCGCTCCGAGGTACGTATGCAAGATCGCCCGCACCCGGGGCACTTTCGTGGGGTATTCGTGGATACGGCAGGCGGAGAATCTTCGTTTGGCGAAAACCCTGGCAAGACGGATAGCGTACACTGGTGCACCTGGTCGATGTCTTCTTGCATTGCAAGCAGCTACGTCGCGCATAAGTCACGGCAGATATATGCCTTACACAAGGTCAAACATACCTCTGAATCGTCGGGAACAGGCAGTTGAGGTGGCGCAGGATGATCCGGGGGTGGTTGCTGGCTAGGCGTGCCACCATCCGGTTGAAACTCTTGACTTTCGGAGTTACGTAGAAGTTCCTGCACAATCTCCTCATCGGTTTGCATGTGCAAGTCCTACGTTGATATTAGCATCTGTCAAGGCCACAGAATAAAATTCGAAATACCTGTGACGCTGCAACAGGATCGCCGTCCATAAAGCACTAAGAAGAAATTAAGGACGGATGGGATGAGATGCTGTTCTGGCAGAGCCACACATGGCACCTAGACATATTCAAGGCGTTTTTAAAGATACTAGGGGAAAGGTACAGCTCATGAATTTAGAAGGTGTGGGCACCATCAGTGCTTGTAGCTGTGTTGTTACTGTATACTTGCTTAGGTGCCGGGCACCTGCCTCGACAAACAACGAGGAGGGCACAAAGGTTAGATCGAAGACGTGAGTGATCTTATCTTATCTTTCCTTATGTAATCACCAACGGCTCTTGAGGACGCAATAGCATCCATCTTTGCCAGGCAAAGACTGGCGGGAAATATGGACCAACATTGCTTGAATTTCAACTTAGATCGTTCATATCCTGTGGTCACAGACACGCATGAACGAAAGGTCAATAGCTGAATAGCTGTCCAGAAATTATCGTACTTGGATATGGCACGATGCGGCACGACGGTGCCCGTGGCTGCTATTCCTTGAGGATTGGCCCGCATACGGCAGTGGCCTCCCAACAGCGCATCGGTGGCTGTCGTCGGGTGCCGGTTACTAAGCAGCGCTAGCGCTAGACCAGTGCCCGGCACCCATATAACACTAGAACTTAATCAATGGAATGACAGTGGAAGAGGACGCAACAACCCAACATATCGATGAGATAAGGTGCCCGTACTAGGCACGATTAGGAAAGCCTTTTAACCGAGGATCAGGTGATTGCATCAGAAGATGGACGAAAGCGGCTGCATACATCACCATGACGATTCCAGGGAAGGAGAGGTAGTCTCAGGAAGAGCAGAGGAGGAGGAATTGGGAGTAGGGAACAGAGGGGGGGTCAGTGTGCCTAGTTGACGTTTGTTGTTGCCCTACCCCTGGTCGGCAGACGCGGCCGACGTCACTTCCACTTTAGTTCTCGTGGCGCGCACAGGCGCTCCTCGCCTGCAAGGAGTTCGTCCGCAAGCAACCTGGACTGCGTTGTATGGTAGTTTGCCTGCACGTAAGGACCAACAGTCGACGAGTCCTTTAGCCGCAAAAAAAGTAGCCCGCAGAACCAATCCAAAGCCAAAATACTCGAAATTCTTGAGACCGCCATGCGTTCTCGGATACGTTTATCACCTCTGAAGTCATCGCTCACACACCTTCGATCTCGGACAACCGGAATGGAGGGCTTGCGCGGAGTACTGCGAGAAGGGCGACCAAGCTATGCCCATGCTCCAGCCACTGGTGCGTTCCGGATACAAGAATGATTTACCATCTTGTCCATTACCTGGATTTAGACCGTCTTGAGGAGAAATGGTGGTAGCAAGAGGCCAAACTCGAGAAGGTTCCATCTGTTATCGCCTACTCTCCAGATGGTGCGGCTCCTCATTGTCACTTGCGCTATAAGGGAGAGCGAACGACATGGCCGATCCACCGCGGCTTTCTTCGACATAAGTCCTCACCTACTGGGAACATATTCATATCATGGATTTCGCGACAGATGCATAATAGGATAGCGGCACGGCGGAGGGATCACATCAGACAATGCCGATCCCAAATCTGGAGCAGGCGTCAGTAATGTCAACGAATCCATCCATCATCATGGTAAGCAAGACGTCAACGTTACAAAGCTCGAGCTAGTTCGATTAACCTCTGTATTTTGCCAGGATTTTCGTGTCGTCAAGGGTTGCTCTCATATTCTCAGAACCATCGGAACCATCGGGAATTCGCTCCTGAAATAGATAGGGGCTGTGTCGATGTTCAGGATGGTTAAGTTGGGTGCTGCGAGTAGCATCGATCATACGATCGGCTGCAAGCAAAACACTCACGATAGACCGGCCCAAAAGGTGGGAAGCGTAGGAGCAGATGAGGCTATCAGGTGAGTGGGAGATATTAACCCGTTATCAGTATTTCACACCGAAGGTTTAGATATCAAGACTGTAACTGCCACGAAAGTGTGGACGGCGAGAATCTGGGCCATACAACTAGCGCCCTGTAAAATTTTCCCACTAATGTTCCTTCTCACTCTCACAGTTCCGTCCATGAGGCTTCTGCGGAACGACGCCAACGAAGCGGTGCAGGAACGAAGTTCCGCCCACGCAACTGGTAGCCAAGGTCGTGTTCTTCTGGACCACCACCCTGCTACCTATCGAGGAAAAGAACCAACACAAAGTCAGCTCGTCCGTCCCATAGAAATTAGAAACTACACAGAACCTTATAGTAATGTGACACTCCATCCTAAAATCACGGACTTCTCACGCCCATCACGCCGCGACGCGTGCCGCGCTGGCCGTGGGATCGAGCATCGATGTTGTGTTCAATTTGCAACGAGTTTGGCTTTGGCTTGTACGAAGACGCCAGGGCTACAGTAGGGGCTTAGCTTTCGAAAACCATCATTCCGTTGATAGACTCACCCGAGTACCCCCCTTGGCCATGGCCGGCCTTCAAAGTATTCAAAATGAGGGCGAGCAGTTTCTTTGCGCGTGGAGGCAAGTACGTTGTCTGAGAGCTTGCGGCTGACATCGAGTTTGTAGTGAACCTGGATACTACATGGATTTATTCGTCCAAGCCGGGAGTTCAATTCAGTGAAAAACGTACTTGGCAGTCACACGACTCTGGACTCCGACTTGTAACGGCAGGGACACTCGTACTCGATAGCACCGCAGGAATAGGCGATTCACAGTTTTTATATGGTGGCTAGGCGGCTAGCTTCTGAGGTACATACCTCAAGAAAAAGATGGCCGACTGTATAATACAGTGGCCGCCGTTGAAGTACACTGAATTTTTATCCGATTTATAATTCAACTATATTTTTTGCCTATAACACTAAGACGCATTTGTGGCTCACAGCCATTCGAACCATCCCCATACAGTACAAACCCGTACTCCCCAGTGACCTTTGAGTCACCTCTTCCCCTATCCAGTGGTACGCCAGCAAACAATGGTTACTACACAAATACGCTCAGTGCGCCGTTCAAGTTCTGCACGCTCGGACTCACTCAAGGATCAGCCCGCTCAGGAGGTCAATGTGGCTCAGCCAACGCGACAGCCACATGGCCAACCCCTGTGGCTGGCTTTGCCAAGATCCGTAAATGCCCTGTGCCCAGAAGTTGACGTGCGTCGACTGCACCATCAACAAGAAACGACGCCTGAGGGAGGGGTGCCAGGGGCCGTTTCCAAACTGAACCTCCGACTCAGGGGTAATTGCGAGAGGCAAGAGGAGAGAGGTATATTTCAACAGGTAACTCATCCCTGCCTTTTAGAACGCTAGTTACGCTACTGATATTGTAGGGAACGCCTGGTTGTTCAACAACCACAATCCATTCTTAAAATCTTCCACCGGGTTCGCGCCAGTCCTTGCCGACCTCTAGGATAGTTGAAGCGAGGTGGTCAACCCAAAAGGAGAGCGGCTTTTACACGAGACGGAGATAGAGGGCATTTGTGGCTCGATCCGAGACTGTCCCACTGTTATCCCACTGGGCCTCACTCGCACCGTCCATCTACTAGTACTAGTTTGTTGAACCGCTACCTCCTGTTTATTGAGATTCATATATTCATAAACATAAAAATGATCACAAATTGACAACGAATGTGTCCGATAGATCACAAACAAACCACAGGTTTAATAGAACATTTATCATCCAGTCCCCTTCCATGTAGCGTCGAACCATGCCGCCTAATAGTCCCTCAAGGGTCCGCCAGCCATCCTACTATGGCCCCAAGGTCCTCTCCTTGTCGGGATAAACAGAAATATTCTGGACAGGCGAAAGAATATCGCTGCCTTGCGAGCCCTTGATCCAACCTGATATCACCCTCTCGTTGTATAACAGGTATTATTCCTTCTCAGCCTGGGGCATTTCGGCCACACTTCGGTGCATTCGGGTACCTGTGAAGTCCGTCCACGCGATACCTCTCCATTTGCAACTTGACTGGGGATAGGACTGCATACGGGAAGGAGGGAAAGGGGAAGTGTATCCGTCGACGTGCATACATTAGCGCATCGTGCACAATATCTGTGAGAGATCACCTTACGCCTTTTGTACCCGGATCCTCGCCTGGCCCGGACCCCAGAGGAACCCCCGAACACAAGCAATACCGTATTGCTCCATGGGGATGCTGCCGGGTTAAGTGAACACTCGTATCGAGTGGAGCGGAGCGAGACACAAAGAAAATGAGAGGCAGCGAGTGGCCATGAGTTTGTGCTGGGACGTTTGTCGTTATTTGGGTTGAGATGCATTCTCTAGATACACAGAAACAAACCTTTGCGGCGCCCGGCTGCGCAGCTTGCGTGGTACGTGCCGTGCTGAAATTGTATTCCGGCGCTGGTCTATCAGGGCGTTTCAACGTGGCTTCAAGAGGACTTTCAACCCTTAGATCCAGAATCACCGATTCATCGAATCGAACGAACCCGGGCGTTCGCATCCACCCTTCCGAGTCCTGACAAAGCGGGGCGCCAACGTAACGGTATTTCGGCTTGTGGTTTTGCTTTCAATTCTAGCTAGGATACCAGGTGCGTGGCGGTCTCCAATCGCCCAAGTTGCGCTCAAAGCAGACTAGTCTTCGACGTTATGTTTCCTATTACTAAGTATCTAGGACGAGCGTCGTTTGGGAGCTCTGTGCGCCATCCGTCAGTCCTTTTTCGGCCTATGAGCGCGGGTTTGTCTGAAGTCCTTGCATTTCCAGACTACCAGAGGGCAACCAATCTTCAGCCGTGGATCGTGAAGTGAATGGCGCCAACAATCTTAATGTCTCCCGGTCCATTCTGAGACCAGTCTCATGAGACGTGGCCGACGACATGCAAGGGCCAAACGCGTTGGTGTGTTCTTCTGCTGGACGTTCTACGTCTGTTGGCTAGTCTTTTCCGCCCTCTGAACTAAAGAAATCATCGCTGATGGCTCACCTCACGAACATTACTGTAAATGTCAAGACCTCATTGTGTGGCCTGTTCACGTCAGGTTTATCCTGTCGACCTGCTACAATTCCCAGGCTACTTCTACGAGACTACGACTGGCAACATGCAAGGGCCCTCAGTTCTGTAGCAATGAAATGGACGAGGGACGTATTTTGTCACTACCCTTGTTCAGTCACACGGCACGATTGAAGTCTATTATCTTCATGCGATCGATATACGATACAGGGATTGAGTATAGGAGGGATAGGATAGAGCGTGCGTTCCTCGTATCTTGAGGCAAGTGGGAACAAAGAACAAAGGGGATGTCATGAAAAGGATCATGGAGGAGACGACGCAGAACGAACTGAGATCGCTTGGGTCCAAGTTACAGCTCCGAGCCCCTCGGTCGGCCCTCCGCTGCCACCATGGGTAGTCACGATTACATGAAGTTGCGCACGCTCCTCGTGCAGTACCCCCGTAAATACGAGAATCAGAAAAAAGTCATGCGATCGGACCAGTCAGATTCAGTTTGGAAGATGATGAGGACGGTGCAGCAGAGGACAATCAGGACCACTCCGTAAGTTAGTCGAGCGCGGAGAATGGAATCTTCGGCAAGGGAATATTACGATTAATCCACTCAGGGCCGCGGGGACACTACCGAGGACCTGCCCCGCTCGCGGTCGAGGACGGGATTGCGCGACTCGGGAAGGAGAGTCGGAAGTCTTGGAAAAGCGCTAAGGCACCATGACGGCTGAGGGTTACGTGGCTCTAAGCGCTACTGGTTAAAATTCTTAATTCCCCCAACCGGAAGGCTTGTCAAGGCAATAAACGGCTCTAGCTTCCTCTAGTATGATACAGTAAAGCAATATTATTTTATTAACTATGGGATCGACCCGCCGGCCCCTCCGTCGTCCTGGCTCGTCCATGGGTAGCGACACTTTATCACACGCAGAGTACAAACACTGTAGAGCCTCAAACTTCTGATTGTTTACTCACCCATGGCCTAGGATCTGGATCGCTGGGGGCACTGCAGGCTGTGATTTAGAGCACAGGACTCATCAGACTTAAAGTTACCCTAGAACTAATCCGCCGACAGTTACAGCATCATTTGACCGCCGACTTGCCTTAGGCGGTGCGCCTTCTTCCTGCCTTAAACTACCTTATTTCTTTTTTCAATTCGTGAGAAACCAAGGTACATATACAGATTGTCGTATACAACATCTTCGGTCAAAAATACTAGATAACCGTACTTTTTTTGGGCATAAAACCGGGTATATTAGGATAACGCGAGTTTTCAGCCCAAAAAAATGCGGTAAAATGTGGCGCATTCTCAAATATTTCTTTGACGAACTGCATGAGAAAGCTTGTGACTCAAGAACGGGAAGAAATCCACCCACCCGTTGGAATTTCAATGTCGAACTCTCTGTCTGCGCCCCCATCCATCTTCCCATAGCCCGTCCTTGTCCAGCTCTTCGGCTCGGCTTTCGACCCCTTGTAGTGCGATCACTGCCACCGCCTCGAGTGACAACTCCCCAGAGACGACCGACTGCACGAGCGGACGCGGGTCGTATATTTGGCAGTCCTCCGCTCTAGGCGCTTCACCGAAGTCTGCGTGTGTAGCTGTCCAGTGTCTTTTCATATTGAAGATCCTATTGCCTCTCCATGGACAGCGCGGGAAGGGACAAAAGAGCCAATGAGGCAAGAAAGTACAAAGATGACGGTCTCTCTCCTGAGGGCGGGGGAAAATTCGCAAGCATATGGGGCACTGTGATGGGACGTCCATAGTCGCACCGACTCCGACATGAGCAGTCTGATTTGGGGATGATGCTGACGTGCCGGATGTCAGAGGGACGTGCATCTGGTCGGTGCCTTCTTGCGTTAGGAAAGGCTAGGTCGGTATTGATGTGAGCCACGGCAGATTCGGAGACGCCTCTAAAACACAAACGAACCTCTGACTGACCGAGAGGGACTGGTTGAAGTGGAGTAGGTTGACTCTGGGACGGCGATGCCATATTCTCCTGAAGGGCATGAACCGCGCTGGTGTCCACCTGCGTCGGTGTTGTTGGGATGGTTTTGACTCATTAGTAAAAGTTCCACGTACCTGTTGTGGCGTCGCCACTGAGGGGTGGGATGGGGGCTCGCCAAGCGAGGCCTGAGGGCCATCCGGTTGGGAGTCTTGGTTCGGGAGAGGATCGCCCATTTCAAACGGCGGAGTGCCAGGCGCCACTGGCGGGTTGCGGGCCACTAGCAATTGGAGTATCTACGTCGGCGGTGTCATCCGTCAGGGCGATGGGATACTTCCGATAAATTTCGACTTACTTGTACCAACAAATAGAGGATGTAATCGTCCATGGTGCAACGAAAGGGAAAATAAAAGCGAGGATGCTGCTGACGCCTAACTAGCACTGGCATCTATGAGTCCACGGCGGCGCATATATATCCACGAGTACACTTTTAATCGGGCACGGGCACATGGAGAGGCTGGGTGCGACTTAACAAATTCGGTTAGGTTGGGCACATCCGAGCTGTGTCAGTATACAGCGTTAGGGTCAACGTTGATAGGCACGTAACAAACCAGAGTAGTAGACGAATAGCCTCTCTTTTTGCGGTGATATGACTAACGCTTCCAAATCATGGTGGCGTCCAAGTCCCTCTTATCCCAAAAAAAATACTTCAAAATGGCTTCGAAACCCCAAGGGACCACAAGCAAGCATGAGGGCCACGACGGAGCGGGGCCCATTGCGGCAAGGCGAACGCGCCGGCATGCATGACTGCCAAGGGACCAAAGATTGAGTAGTCACTTGAACTTCCAAGTGGTTAACTCTGAAACCTGAAAACATATAGAACGCATAAACGAAATGTTAGATAATTATCTAGTAGTCGTTGTACTAGAGGCTGTAGTTCCATAATGCATCGCACTACGCAGTCGGAGAACGGTACTTCTGAAGGCCTTAGGCCTTAGGGTTTGTAGCTGGCCCTGCATTGCTGCATATGATGCATATCCTGGCACCAACGACGCCCCACTGCCCATCATCGGCGCCCGAGACCAGACCAATGCCTGTCACCCACATAAACTAGACATCAGCTATGGTGGTGTCCGAGTGAAACGAAAATCGGAACAGTCCAAGTACCGATTACATTGATAGTGCCATATTCGGGACACCGGCTAGTCCCAACCGCCGGCCGAGTGATTCGATGGAAGGTGCCGGTGAACGAAACGGTTAGTACCGCTGCGCGCACCGCCATGATAATGTCAAGGGAAGGAGGGAGAGAGCGGACGTCTCAACGAGAGCAGAGGGAGGGGCTTCAGAGAGGAAACAAGGGAGGGGGAGGGTGTACGGCAGAGGACCAAGTGGGGTATAAGAAATTTAACAGACGCTGTCAAGTAGGCTGGCTGTAATTGAATAATCGATGTCATGAATTCACCCACCCCTGGTTAATACAGTACTATACGGTGGAGTTCCTTTCTGGTCTTTTCCACGCAGGCCTTTCGTTCCCCCGATGTCCATTGTCCTCGCCTGGAAGAAGGACGTCCGCAAGTAACCTAGACATGTGTGGCATGCTAGTTTGCGCGCGCAGGAGCCATGCAGGAACCAACAGCCGACAGGTTTTTTGACCCCCCAAAGGTATGTTTTTGCCGACCAACATACCAGTCCAAATCCAAACCTTGAATCGCCTGAGACCGCCAGCCGTTTTCTAGTTGCTTTATTCCCTGTTAGAGCTATCGTTCACGTCCTCGTGCTCCCACTTCCGGTCGTTCTCGGATAAGCACATCACGGCGGAAGGTGTCAAGCTGCGCGAAGTCCTACCAGAAAGACAGCAGAACGAGGACCATGCACTAGCTGCTGGTGCGTTCCAGAATCCAGATATAAGGACCAAATTGACATGTCATCCCATCCAGTACCTGGACTTGGGCTGTCTAGAAGAGAAATGTTGGTGGCATGGGAACAATCTCCGGGACAATCGACTGTTTTCCCTTACTCCCCCAACGATATGCCCCTTCGTTGTGGTCGAGCATACGTTACAAACAACTCATGCAAGATATGATCGATTCTCATCAGCGACAGCGGGTTTCTCGCCAGTTGAGAAAATATCACGCTTTTTCCTAAGGCTCCCGGGGGCATAGTAACACGCCAGCTTGGTGAACGAGTCACGACAAACCGTGTCGATCGTAAATCTGAAGCCAGAGTTAGTTAAATGAATGTTGCTATGGTGAGCAACACGTCAATCTCACTACAGACCTCGAACTGAACGAGTTCAATTTACCCTTGTTTTACCTAAGTTTCCATTCATTATTCTCATAACCATCGGCGCCCGATGAAGTGGATAGGGGCCTTACCGAGACTCAGGGTTACGTCGGGCGCCGTGAGATTCGCGCGAGCAGTCTCGATCGTAGATCGAGTCGAAAGGAGGGCACGCGTAGGCATAGGATAAGAATGAGGCTGTCAGGCAAGTTGTAAGGTTAACCACACGGTCGGGACTTGACACCGAAGGATTAGACATTACTAACTAGCGTCCTGCAAGTTTTCCCATGGGTGCTCCTTCTCGCTCCCACACGCCTCGGCTCGTTCATGCGGCTTTCGCAAGACAGGACTCCCTGAGTGACCCGGACCACTCGCGACAACGACACGGTTCCAATGCGATTCGAGTACGCTACAACTAGCACCCACGACGAGATACGAAGCCCGAGAATTTGCACCCTGGTTAACCTATCGAGGAAAGAAAGAGCCACGAATCACCTCGTCTGCCCCCAATAGATGGTAACCACATACCGTCGAGGCTTCGGTAATGTTCCCGTTCATCTCCATAATGTTCTCTCACACACACCACCCACTCAGCCAACGCGTAATGGGATAGCAACGGACTTTTGGACCATTTTGAGGGGCTCGTACGAGATACCTAGATTCTCAGATTGAGGTGTTTGCTTTTTAAATTTGATCCCAACTCACCATAGCACATTTCTGATGACACTTCTCCAGACGTGACGATATCATTCAACATACTACCCACCGAAGAACTAAATGAGAGGGCGTTCGTCTTGCATGAAGGTAAGTCTTGACTTCTTGGAGGAGCAGAACTGTTATTTACGCTTAACCGAAGCTCCGTCCGCCGTGACACGCATCCGGGGTCGCATGGACCGTGACCCCGAATATCCCAAATACCTCGGCGGGCTCTTGGCAGCGCTCATTAAATCGTGAATAGGGGCTAGCAATCGTAGTAGAGCCGTCCAAAAAAGCTCCTTCAATCCAATATCCAATAACCGTATATCCTACTGTAGTAACCCTTCCCCTCGTGGTGTGATACTGCAGCAAATGGCGGTCATCGCCCAGCCACACTATAATCGGAAGAAATGAGGTGAATGAGTGCAGGAATGTACAAGTGAGTTTCGGGGAATAACTTGAACTTATATTTGACCGCAGAAAGTGCCGCTGGCATACTACAAGTACACTTTTCTACATGAGTATGCATAAATATCATATGATATCATATAAAAATGTACTATAAGAGTAATAGGGACCTTTCTATACGATGGGAACGTCCGAGTCCGAGTCCGAGTCTGGGGGTGCATAGTACGATTCCTTTCAATGTCCTTATTTCGGGCTTACAGCCCGATGGCCGATTGCAGCGCTCAGGAACATGGCTTGTGGCTATGGCTGTGTCGCCGCTTAACTTTCCACACTGTCGGCACATCGTCCTGAACGCGTGGGTCTCGGTCTCATCGGTCCTCTTGGGATAAAATGCGGTGCATACGATATCGTGAGTGGCAGTGCCCGATGCGGCCATCACATCAAAGGGTGGGTGTACCTCAAGACTGCGTCCGGATGATTCGGCGAACGGTAGCTTTCAGGTGATCACGGCTACGTGCTGAAGACAGCCTCAAGCCAACAGTACTTAGGCTGTGAGTTTATATCATACAAGTATGACGGTGGACGAGATGCGACGGCCGGAAACTTGGGATTCTTTGGGAAACACTGTCTGCTGGCAGTATCAAGATGACCTAGACCCAAACTCTGGTGTGCCTGTAGTATGGTATTGAAAATCGATCAGGTCCTACTCGGAGTTATAAGACTCGAAGCTATGACCCGTGTGCGGGCAAACCCCCGTAGGGTTGTAGCCGAGGCAATACAAGAATTTGCAAGATTATCAGGTACGGTCACGGTACGTAGCACGCATTTTAAGGTCCGAGGGAGGCGGACATACTGATGACCTGTGTAGCGTGTGAGATCTGTGAGAGATCGTCGTGTAACTTAATCTGATGACTTCCTTGCGCAGTTGATCCCATTACTATTGCCACTGCCCTTGGGTCTTTCTTTTCAGGTCCAGGTCGTAATCTTTATAAAGGCAACTAGTCATGCCTTGGGGCTAGCATCTTGCTGATAACGCTACGCCTCAAACGCGGCTTACCGTCACGACAACTCCTCACACGGCAGCCTGTGGTCTACGCTAGTGGTAGAAAATGGGTCTTGAATTCGGAACTTCACTAGATGAATCCCAGTCATTCATCCGGTACAGTATTATCAACATAGTATGCCAAACATTGCTCTATGGTGATCCCTGCCGCTTCTCTCATGTACTCCGTGCTACTTACTGACCCTTCATGTATCCCAGGGATATATTTCTGTCTCGTTCCGATCGCGGTTCATGTCATGGTGTAAGGCATCCATCGCCCCATCCATCCCATACACTTTTTTCTCAAGGAATTTCATGATTGAACAGCACCAATGGACTTCAAGGTCGATTACGGAAATGGTTCCTCGCCATCGCCGCTTCCATGTTCGCATTATCGACTGCGTATTGGGTCCTTTCCGTCGTCTTCACCTTTATACTCGTCGACTCGTGGGACAGCAGTGTCAGGGCATGCTTCAGCAGCGATGACACTTCCTCTTGCATTCTTAGTAAGGTGGCTGCTATCCATATATCAGCGGCAGCTTGGCTGGTGATGTTCGACGCCATTCTTTTCGTCAACGTCAGTACGGTATAGTGGCCTCGTAGCCCTACCTCATTCGCAGGCAGCCCCCGTGAACTGATCCTTCTCCTGGAATTTGGATTTAGTATATTATCGCCGATAGCGTCATCGTCTGGCGTGCCTGGGTCCTTTGTTTTGATCAGAGTAGGGTTGTCTTCATGATCCCGATCGTCATGCTTGCAATTAACATCGGTGCGTCTTTTCATCTACTAAATTTCTGTTTTGCCTCACAGCGACCTGATCCTCTTTTGGACATATTCCAGTCATTTACCTGATGACGGTCACAATGAGGGTCACCATGCTCATTTCGGAAGAGGGAAGCCACATGGGTATATTCCTCGACCACATGCTCGATGACATCCGATTGGTTCATCAGGCGCTCTCCTTATCAATCAGTATTTCAACAACGTGCATCATGACTTCCAAAGTTTGGTACGTCCTCATCAATAGTGTCTTTGATAAACGAATCATCGAAATTTCATCGCTTGCGCCTTGATTGATGATACAATGCGTGTGTATATGCAGGAAGTACCGCAAGTTGCTGATGGAAAGCAGGGTCGGTGTCCGAACCCTTACAAAGGCAATCTGGATATTGGCCGCCCTAATCGAATCAGGTATAATTTATATTTTGATCGGTGTAAGCTCCACCTTTGCCAGTGTGTACAAGCATGGGTTGTCACGACTTTTCTTTTCTCTTCAGGTGGCGAGCCTGACCTCTATTACCATTTCGCTACACGTCGGACTCAGAGAGGTTTCTAACATATTCACACCCGTGGGTATACAGCTTGTGGTACGTAACAGCTTCTAATGCCCCTCCAATTATATTGATTTCGTGATTTGGCGGATAGGGAATCTATCCAATCATCGTAATCCTAATCGTAGAGCAGAAGCGCTCGCTAAGCTCCGTATTTGGCACTATTACTACTGATGCTCCTGGGGGTAGACCTTCACAAACGGAACACATGAGGTCCGCGCTAGGACCGGTACTTGCATCAGGCGGGCGGATGGATTTAGCGACGAACTCACGAGACACAGACATTCACATTACATTAAACCCTACATTTGAACTAGGAGACATAGGAATAGGCGCAGGAAGCAGCGAGTCTTCAAAGGAGAGGCACGCTGTTTCTTAGTATGCTGCTTGCGTAGATTGTCAATAGCAAATTGTGCAACTAGGCGATGCATATGTGCGTTTCATCACCTACTATTTTAGCGCTGCGATCAGTCAAGATTGATGCAAAAGAAGCTCTTTATAGTCTAGCTCACGATCTCGGCCATATCGGACGTGCTTGAATGCACAGTATCATAATTTCATAATCCAGCCAGGGTCATCACACCAAATACCTCGAGGTTGTAGAGGGTGACACGCGAACAGCAGCTATTGGTGATCACTGGCATGGCTGTGTGGTGAAGGCTAAAAGGCACAGCGTGTCATACGGTAGCCATAAGTTGTGATGGTGCAGTGGATGAGATTCGGCATTAGAAAAGCGATTCTGGACCCGAGTTCTGGCGCGCCAATTGCATTGAAAGTTAATTGTGTGAGAGCCAAGCCTCCAGGTGACTTGCGTACGATCCCTATCATCCTTTTGCAGGTTTAAACCGGGGGCGATACAAGAATTTGGAGATGTCGTCAGGTACAGCACGTGGAACGCATCCCAAAGGAGGTATTGGCGATGAGGCGGTCACGGTGAGAAGTCGCCGCGCCATGTCAGGATCTGCTTCCTTCCGAGTCGCCACTGGCCCGGGCAGGCACGGTTGCCTTCCACCCGCCACTGATGCAGTACCTACTCTTCAGGGTGTATCATCTATAAAGGCAATAAAACCATGCAGGTCAGGCGTCAGGATCGTGCGGGTAACACCCAGGAACCTCTCACTTCGTGGCCTGCGGTCTACGCTGCCGTATAAAATGGCCTCTACCATGACGCAATGGCAAAATATACTAAACGGGCTCTATTCATCTAACATCCAACACAGATTCATAAACATAATTTGTCAAACATTGCTCTATGGTCAGTCCTGCCACTTCTCCCATAGTCTGTGGGCATTACTGATCCTCCGTGTATTCCAGGCATATACTTGTGTCTCGTTCCCATCGCGGTCCACGCCATGATGTAAGGCATACATCACCCAATCTCTCTGATCCTCTTTTTTTTCAACTGTTTTTTGTGGGGAACAGCACCAATGGACTTCAAAGTCGAGCGCGCAAATGGTTCCTCTTCATCATAGCCTCTATGTTTGCATTATCGACCGTGGATTGGATCCTTTCTGTCGTCATTGCCTTTTTATTCATCGACTCGTTGCCGGTGAACGGTTTCACGGCATGCCACAGCAGCGACAATAACCACCTTTGCGTTATTCGAGAGGTGGCGGCTATCCTCACTAGTTGGCGGACGTCAGCTTGGCTCGTGATATTTGGTGACATTCTTCTCATCAATGTCAGTGTTGCTGTGCAGTACAGTGTACCAGCATTGTCCTCTCACATTATTCACAAACACCCTCCTTGAACTGACTCGTCTTCCGACTTCGATTTAGTATGTTATAGCCGATGGCGTCGTTGTCTGGCGGGCTTGGGTCCTCTGTTCTGACCGGAGAAAGGTTGTCTTGATGATTCCGGTGGTCCTGCTTGCGATAAACACCCGTACGCTTTCTCCCTTCTACTTGACGTTGTTATGCCCCACCATGACATGTCTCTCCGCTGAACATACTCTAGTCGTTTACATGACAACGGTCACGCTGAGGGCCATGGAGATTGTATCCAACACCCCCATCAAGTGGCGCATTTTCCTTGACGTCGCTCAAGTGACTCACCTGACATTGTCGTTGTTAATCAACATTTTTGCAACATCCATAATAGCTCTCAAGGCATGGTACGTCCGCATCCATAGTGCCTTCGGAAATATTTCATTGACTGCGCCTTGGTCGATGGTACGCCATGACAATGTGCACGTGCATACAGGAAATACCGGAAGTTGCTGATGGAAAGCGGAATGAGCATCCGAAAGCCTAGACAGGCAATCAGGGTATTGGCTATCCTGGTGGAATCGGGCATGATTTATATTCTGTTTGGTGTGAGTTCCGCCTTGGTTTACAGGTTTTTGCGATTTATTTTTCTCCTCAGGTCACGAGCGTTCTCTGTATTATCATTCCCCTGAGTTTCGGACTCAGTATGATTCCTAACATATCAACTCTCACGGGCTCACAGCTTGTTGTGCGTAACAGCTTCTAGGGAATGGCCCTCTGATTGTATTAATTTTGTGATTTGGCGGCTAGGGAATCTACCCAATCATCGTAATCCTACTCGTGGAGAAGAACCGCTCGCTCAACTCGAGTTCGTTTGGCACCATTAGTGTCGTCCCTGGGGATCAACCTTCAAACTTGAGAGTGGAACCCATGGCCTTCGCATCAGGATCCGAGTCTGTACTTGTATCAGGAGGCCAGACAGATTCAGCGGCGAAAACACCAAATACCATCATCCATGATACGTCTAACCCCGCATCGGTACTAGCAGATGCAGGAATAGGTGCAGGAAATGGCAATGTTTTGAGCGATGAGAGCGCTGCCTAACATGTCGTAGTCAATATTTAATTGTGACTTGGCGGCGTGTCTGTGTATGTTTTCATCGCCTACAGATGATATAATTATAATGGGACATTTATTTATTCCCCTTTCTAGTTGACCAACTCCAAGATGAGTGCGGATATTCTGCGGCTCGACATTATGCTTCCTGGTAAAATGGGACATCAAAATCACGGAGTTGTCTGCCGTCCTTATCAGCTTCGCCGTATGGAAGTGCGGCGCAGAAGAGAAAGGCGAATAACGGTATCCTTCACCTGTGTGACGTAGCGCAGCTTTCCATGTGAGCACCACCACCTGATGCTTTTCTTACATTTTGACTGGGTCCTGTCACGCATACCGTACGCCTCGAGCTCAGCATCCAGCCCCATCAATGTGCTCATCGCGCGGCGGCGAGTCGAGCTAGCGCAGATCCCGTAGCCGTGAACAGAACACGCGATGTCGAGGTGGAGAGTAGATGGTTAAAATCGATAATCGATGGAAATGTCGAAATTCACGCTCTGGTCGGGCGGCAATCTAGGCTGTAATGGCCGTTTGCACCTGTCGATTGTTTCTCGTTTTCTGCGCGCGCCTCGAGACAGTTTTGTGTAATTTGATTGTACCGTACAGATAAACGGCCAGCGATGTAGGGCGTCGCGCAGGGTTCGGGTACGGACCACTATGACGGTTAGAAACTATTTTGAGAAGGGAAGCCCCAGAAGACTGCATGCAGCGAGCACAACCTCGTTTAAATTTAAGAAAGGCGGTGACGCAAGGTAACCTTACAGTTTAAGGTCCCGATTCTATCCGTTTAGAGTCTGGACAAGGTTATCGTCGACGATCCAATGTAGGGCTTCCTTGATGAATTGGTTTAAACTGGAGAGAATGTCTCCTTTGTTTGGGCTAAAACGGATCGAATCCATACAAAAAGGTGATTACTAATACCGTTCATTTTGGAGGCAAGCTTCTCCAATTCCTTAAGCTGCCGACAGATTATTAAGACCAGGAAGGCTGGCTCAAAGGGGCGAAGCTCGCCAGAAAGACTCGGAAGTCTTCTTGCTGCTGCCAGAGGCGTCAATAGCCTGATGAAAGGGTTTAAGGGGTTTAAGCAGCCATGAGTGGACATAACATACCTTCTGTCAGGTTGCTCTTTTCGTCGCAGGCCTTAGTGGGTACGAAAGCAGAAACAAAAAGCAGAAAAAGCACGAGGTGAAAGATGAGTCGGATTTGGACGAGAACGGGGACAGGGTGGTAGAGCACGGCGAAGAACCGTGCAAGGCACATTAAATCGTATCAAAGGGGCAGAAAATGAAAGTTTTGGTCAAGGAGAAGGAGAAAGGAACTTGCGGAAGAGGACAACCTTACGTAGAGAGAGAACGTGCTCTACTTTCACATGGAACTGGTGTGGCTCGAGAACAAGAAAGAGCGCAGCATGGCACGGGGTCAAACCGAGGCCCAGGGTATACAGTTTATGCGCAAGCGCGACAAACTTTCAGAAAAGCATATCGAAGCACCCGTCTAGATGCTTGAAAAGAAGATGGTCGATTGCCAAGAGGAGGTCGTGCTGGGTAGGGGCAGGGTCAACTATAATCCCGACCCCGGATAGCGCACAGTGACCGCATGGGCACAACGTTGTTTGGTCCCTGGTCGAATGATGCATCCATAGAGAAAATTATTAAAGGGCGTTGTTGAAGAGATGTATGTATGCGGATACCTTCGGTTTTTTTCTATGACCCCATTTTTGGCTCGGCGCACTTGGCCATCCGAGCTTTCTGTCATCTGTCCATCTAAAAGACATTGCTCATTGTTGCGCAGAACAGACGCGCATCGGTGGGTTTGAGGGAAGGCGGGGTAGTTGTACTTGAACGGTAGTGTAGTGAAACGATGGATCGCTGCTCATCATACGGATGGGGCCGTATTTATAGACTACAGTAGATTGGCTCATAATGCATATGGTAATAATGCATAAATCTGGTAATGCATAGCCCTTTATATCTCAACATGGTTCCCAATAGACTATAAACTCAACATGATAATGCATAAATGTTATAATGCATAACAATTTGGTCGCCCCAACTGTATGCATTATGAGCTAATGTACTGTATTTTGTAGTGACTTCTTGTCGCGCTCACGTGACTTGAAATCAAATGCTGATTAATCATTATATAACATTCCCCACGTCATCGCAATTTTGTAACATCATAATGTAAATTTTGAAGTCTTCAAAGCAAAATACAAAACAAATATATACTACGCATTGTGTGAAACCAGATCTCGCAAGTGGAGATTTCTTGGGAACTCCACTGACGAAAAAATTAGTTCAGAACTTCAGATGGGGGTGGTTTGGATATTTCTTTAATAGAGCCAAGAAACAATACTCTCAAGTAAATGGATGAGGCAATGAGGGGGCATGGAAATGAGGAGCTGAAAGACACATAAATCCAAATGCATCCTGATCCCTCACTGGCAGTGAGTAACCCTCCTGCGGCCCCACACATCCTTCCACACACCAACCTTGCCCAGCTCCCGCACCCGCCTTTCAACTTCTGAGCATGCCTCCTCTGCCGCTGACTCAGTTGACAGCTGACAGAAGATCAACTTCACGAATGGGCCTGAATCGTATATTTCACAATGCTCCTGTGTGGGAAGAGCTTGACCACTGTTTGCATGCTCCGCCTCCCAGTGCCCCTTCAGGTTGTAATAATGGTCTCCCCTCCAATCACAACCCTCGAAGGGACAGAAGAGCCGAGATGGCAGGAACCTCCAGATATGTCTATCCCTCTTGTGAATACAGCCACACTCTTTCTCACAGAAAGGGCACATTGAGGGTGTGATATCCATGGGCGCAACAGGTTGGCCAAGGGATGACAGTTGAAGTTGGAGCAGTGCAGAGTCATTTCGTGTTATTCCTGACATGTAGAAGTCTGAGGAGATAGGACCCAGACTGGCACCCTCCTGCACAGGCCCTGACATGTCGGACTCTGAAGGTATGGGAGCCAGTCCCACACCCTCCTGTGCTAGGAATGCCTACATGTATGATGTTGGCATAAACTATGGAAATGAACGACTTTGACGCACTATCACCACATACTGGTGCCCAGATATCTGGTGGTGGGACATGGAGCAGGTTAGCATCTGCTTGTAGTTCATAGTTCTACATCAATGTTAGCAAATGTCAGTGCAATTGGCTGCTTTGGAGAATATCCTATTTACTTGTAGCCACATGAGAAAAGTATTTACAACACAGGCCACAGAATATGGTGCGTAATCATCCATGGTGCAATAAGAACCGGAGGTGTGATGAAGCTGAGAGATGCTGTTTGGGTGGGAACACTCGTCCTGTGATGGGCCACAGTTATCCTGTTTAGTTCACCTCTGGTTTAAAATAGGAATTATGGAGGTACAGTAACACAATTTGTGATAACGACAAATAATCAATATCTGCATCCATTTTCCTATGCCCCAACCTTGTCCAACACTTGGTCCCAGCTTTGGATCACTTGTAATGCTATCAATGTCGCCAACTACATCTGTAGAAAATGGATGCACATCGGGTTGTGTGCCATTATAATAGATTTACTCTGTGTTGCCACTTAATGGCTTTATCATCACTCTTTGGTACTTATTGGTAATTAATTGGTATTTGGTACTGTTTGACAACCTTACTATACATGGTAGCTAGTTGACTTTCATTGCCTCAGACATTGTGCTCATAGTGCACATCTGAGGTGAGTAGTATACATTCTAATATACAGACATTGTGCTTATAGTGCACATCTGAGGTTGACCCTCTTGTACACTCGTTTTCGTCATCATTATAGACACACTATTTGCTTCAACATCGACTACTCCCCACAGCCAACAGATTGCACAAGTGGGCCTGGCTGGGCCTGGGCTGCCCAGTCGTAAACTTACTGTCTGGCCTCGGAGCTTCACCGAAGTTTGCGTGTATAGTTGTCCAGTTCCTGCTCAGATTGTAGGAGCGATTGCTTTTCCATTCATGACTAACGCGGGAACTGTCAAGATTTTCTCAAGGGATTCCTCGATCAGCCGATTGCCCAATCTCGTTCGTCTTTCCATTAAGCACTTGCTTCTGCCACGATTTTCCCCTTTTCCGAGATTTCAATCGCACTCGAGCCCTCTGAGTTTATCTACAGAGCAAGACGACGTGATGTTGGTTCTGGAGTGCCATGCAATAGCACCGTCCATTTACAATATCATGGCCTCCCAGCGCAGGGCTATCCAAGTTCTGCTTGCTGTCTGTAGTCTGATGTTAGCACCATCGTGGACTGTGCTTATAAGACCGTGAGAGGGTATCCAATCTTTTGGCGGGGACCGTAAACATG
Organism: Russula virescens; assembly: GCA_003316435.1. Taxonomy (NCBI): domain Eukaryota; kingdom Fungi; phylum Basidiomycota; class Agaricomycetes; order Russulales; family Russulaceae; genus Russula; species Russula virescens. Next base: position 5,210 of record QFEY01001895.1, on the reverse strand, counting down.
CTAGAATGTCCACCAGGCCTGAACGCTGATAACGAAAGGACCATCTTGTGAGACGTAACGGTAAAGTGGCCAGTTACCCTTTCGAACTGAATAATTCATCGTCAGGAGCTCACCTCTTGGACACCCTTTTGCGACAGGCCCTAGTAAATACGAAAAACAGAAAAAGTATGCGGAAGAAGATGAGTCGGATTTCATCAAGAACGAGGACGGGATTGCAGAGCACAGCGAAGAGTGCAGGGCGAGTGAGATTAGATCGAGGGCGCACAGAATGAAAATTTTGGCCGAGAACTTTTGAGATGGAGACTCACAGAACACAGAAGGGGACAACCTTACTGAAGCGCTGGTCGACATGCTCTAAAAGATGGTCGATTGCTGAGAGTAGGTCGTGGCTGGCTACAAGTAGAACCAACTACCTTTACCCCAGGTAGTACACGGTGACCGCGTGTGCACATCCTTGTTTTTTTCGTCGCTGGTCGTAGGGTGCACATAAAGAAAATCTTTTCAAGTTGACGAAAATTATATGCGTGGACACCTACAGTTTTTTTTGGATGTCCCATTTTTTGGCTCGGTGCCACCTTGGTTGCGCTTAGCCATCCGAGCATTTTCTGTCCTTCTGTCCATCTACCTTTTTCAAGGGACATTGTTGCGCAGAACAGACGCACATCGATGGGTTCGAGGGAAAGCGGGGGGTGTGACTTGAACGGTAGTGTGGTGAAACGATGGATCACTGCTTATCATACGAATAGGGTTGGCAGTATAGAATGCATTTTTCGTTTTTTTTTCTCGGGTACGTGTTGTAACTTGTAAGGGAGCGACGCGTGCTGGGTTCGGAACCGGTAATATCGACGCCCGACAATCCCGAGGACCGGTATACTGTACCCCAAAACGAGCAAGCCGACGCGTCCCTCTTCCGAGTCCATTCCCTGCCAGCCGACGTCACAACTGTCTTCATCCTTACTTCCTTTTAGACAAAGTAGTACAGCCTTGGATGTAAATACCTAATATCTCGCGAATATAAAAGGGCGATGCGCCCTCGAAGGACAGCACCGAAGAAGCGAAGAAGCCCCAACATTTCCCTCTATTCCTGCGTGCGAGAACACTTAGCCCCAGTCTCGGCCTCAATGCGTTCGCATCCCTCTGGGATTGCGAGCCCATTCTTTACTCTTTTAACCTTAACCTTCCATTTCGGACTCACATCTGCGTGGTCCCCCTAGGATCCGCGCTACAGTGTTGTTAATCATGTTTTTTTTTCGCGCCGCGCTCACGTGAATTTAACTTGTTAGATGATTAATTATCATATCCATTCCCAACAGATAACACTGACAGCAGCCCTGGAGCCACCCCGTCATCGCAATTTTGCTAATTGAGAAACATAATGTATATTGCGAAGTCTTCGAAGGGGGTGAACATAGAGAGCTACAAGGCATATAAACCTAAACATGTCCTGTCCTAATTCCTCACTGGCAGTGAGTAACCCTCCTGCGGCCCCACGCATCCTTCCACACACCAACCTTACCCAGCTCCTGCGCCCGCCTTTCAACTTTCGAGCATGCCTCCCCCGCTGCCTCCTCTGTCGACAGCTGACAGAGGATCAACTTCACGAATGGGCCTGAATCGTATATTTCGCAATGCTCCTGTGTGGGAAGAGCTCGACCACTGTTTGCGTGCTCCGCCTCCCAGTGCCCCTTCAGGATGCAATAACGGTCTCCCCTCCAATCACAACCCTCGAAGGGACAGAAGAGCCGAGATGGCAGGAACCTCCGGAGGTGTCGGTCCCTCTCCTGAATGCGATGAAAACTTTTCCCACAGAAAGGGCACATCGGGAGTGTAACATCCTTGGGCGCGCCAGGTTGGGCAACTTCACTTTGGAATAGGGCTGGAGGCATAACTTGTGGGGCGTCATGCACCTGCCTGATTCTGGTCTCTTCATGGGCTGGGAGAACCTGCGTTGATGCTAGCATGAGCTACGGAAATTAGATACCCTCCATCAACTCGACGTACTTGTGACTGGTCAAGGGACGACGGTTGAACTTGGAGCTGCGCGGGTTTATTTTGGGACTTTTGAGAGAGAGAAATCAGATTAACATGCCCCTGCGCGTGCTGTGCAGGTGATGTCTACGCGATGGCAGCATAAGTCGCGGAAAATACATGCTTCCTACTACAAGTCAACGTACGTCTGAATAGCTAAAGAAGGTCGGTTGAGTCGGCGCGGGTACATGATCTTGGGACGGCCATAATATGTTGAACTCCGAAGGTATACGAGCCAGTCCCGCATCCTCCTGCGCCAGGAATTCCTATGCGTATGTTGGCATAAGTTATGGAAACGAATGCCTTTGACGAGATAGTACAACGTACTTGTGCCGAGATACATGATTGCAGCTGAGGGGGGATAGGCGCATTGAAATGAAGGATTTGATCTTGGGATAATGCTAGACGACGATTCCATGATTGGACATGACGCTGGTTAGCATCCGCTTGCAGTTCGTAGTTCTACATCGATGTTGGCACATGTCAGGGTAATCGACTACCTCGGATAAAGCCTGACTTACTCGTAGCCACGTGAGGAGGCTGTTCGCAACACACAAAGGACATTGACACCCACAGCCAGTGATGTGGTCGTAATATGAGGCGTAATCATCCATAGCGCAATGAGGTCTGGAAGGGCAATGACGCAGATGAACAGGTATTCAGGCGGGGGCACTCTGGGGCACTCTGGGACACAGGTATCTTCAGAGGCACCTTTTAAATGGGCACTGGAAGGAAACCATGGGGCTCACCTGGCCACTCAGTAGTGATAGGTACGTTCAACGCACATGATGCAGTGCCAGTGCTCGGATAGAGTGCCAAAGAGGCACCCGATACGAGTTGACGAGCATGAATCCCACACCATGGACGCGGGCCATTCCCTTTTTTTTTTCTCTTGCGTAACGATTAATTGTCGCTCAGAGCGGGGTTAATCCCCATAAGGCTTCGGTGGCGCCGACCTACAAACTCGAAGCAGAAGTGAGCGCCGCAATAGAGCGCCATTGCCACGAGACAAACCTCGGTGAGGAGTAGGACCATGAAGGCTTGAACTTCGCATTGAACGCCCAAAACCAGCAGCTATACACACTAGAGTTGAAGGCGGAGTAGCTGTCTGGAGTCATTATATTTTGGGGCTGAAGCATACAGTGACCGCACTCTGCGGCCCCACGCCAGGTAGCCGCTTGTCGGTCCTAAAAATTCGTAGATCAGCTGGGTACAGCGACCCTTGCACGGAATCTCCACAGCTCACATGGTCTGTGCCCATGGCCAGGACAGTGCCAACGGTGCCAGCACCCGACGTGCTCATAACCTAGAGAGTAGTTAGTCGAAGAACCCAGGGAGATCTAACAATACCGATTTGGCTGTGGTGCCAGTACTTCTGCATTTGGAAAGGAACCAGCCGAAGACCAGGTGAAGGGTAGAAACATGACCGTGCGCCATCATCACAACGCAAAGGGAGGAAGGACGGGGGCAAGATCAGAATCGATGGGAGCGGAGGGATGGGGGTAGGCATTGAGAGCGAGAGTTGAAGGAGGGGAGAGGAAAAATTACAGCCAGCGCTCTATGTCTCCTCCCACCCCTTGGCACCCGAGTGACCATCACTTGCCTTGGAGTCCATCCACGTACAACTTCCAGTTTTTCCCCGTCCCGAGAATCAATTATCGACAGGTGCTTCGACAACGCAAACGGGTCCAAAATCCAGGACTTTCTCTTGCTAGTTCCACATACGAGCCCACAATCAGAAACTCGAAACTCGTGGAGCCACTAGCATTGTTCCACAGTTGACGACCTCTTTTTTACCCTCGAAACACCCGCCCCCTATCCTCGCGTCCCCGTCTTCCCCTGGCTTTCAAAAATTCGCATAGAGGGACCCCTGCCAGGATTTGTCGTCCCCTTGCCTAGGTTTATGACGTCTTCGGTAAGACATGATGGTGGCGTACTGCAAACGAAGAGACCTCGTCCGTCTTATCACCCACTCCCCCCATAGAATGTCCTTTCATCGCGATGTACACTACGAGACGGAGGATGCAACTATGTAAGACACGTCCGACTCAGATTAGCATATCGCTAACAGCGGAGTTTGTCGACACAAAGTCCTCACCCATCAGAAAAACATCACGAAGTTTTCGATACTTCCTCCCTGGGATGCGCGGTTAAACCGCGACACCGATTTGGTGGAGGGTCGCAACAGACAGCTTGGATGCCGACCCTAAATCTGGAGCAGGCGTTAGTGGTGTTAACGAGCGCAGAGCCATGGTACGCAAACATCAGTGTAAGGGAGCTGGAACGGATCTGATTAACCTTTTGTACTAGCCCTATACGTTGGCGACATCACAAGTCCCATCAGCCAAGGCCCTGCGCTCCGATAAGCTAGATAGGAGCATATTAGAGGCTCAGGGTTACATTGGTCACCTCGAGCAGCCTCCATCGTACGATCGATCGCAGAACACATGCGGTAGATCAAGCTTTAAGGGAGGGTCGCGTAGTAACGGGAGGAACTTGTCAGGCAAGTGGAAGCTTTGAAACTCCTTGAAGACGTTGTCAGTATATCTGACACGAGAATTCTCTTTGTAGATGACTATTATGGTCAGGTTGCCCACAACGAAAGCCAGTGGCGTCTACCCACCCCTTGCTGATCGAGGCAGATCAAGCATAAGACCATTACTGGGCCAGACAGTTTGCGCCCCGAGAGTTTTCCCACTAATAGTCCTTCTTGCTCCCACACCTCGACGCCCGTCCGTGAGGCTTTCTGCAAGAAAAGGGGCGAAGCGGATGACTCGCTGTACCGACGTGATAAGAGCACGGGACAGTGAGATCGGGTTCAAAATGGAAGCAAATATCTTGTCCGATCATCGACATCCGCCATCCTATCGAAGAAAGATGAAGCAAACGAACGACCCATACCCATAATGCATGATGGATGAAACGAACCTTCGGTGATGTCCTCCGTTCTGGACCGTTCATCCCACCTATCTCACACCCACACCATTCGATTCGTGCAGCTGATGCGTGCTATGCTTCCCGATGGTAGTAGTGCCAAGGGTGTTGTACCATTAGCATGGCACCCTGGGTTTTGGGGCGTTCGAGGTACGGTGTGAAGTGGCACGTACTAGGATATCGGGATTTGAAAATGAGGAAGCTCGCTTTCGAAGTAAGTCTAATTCCAAACTTACTACCTTGTGTGG
>QFEY01001894.1:0-73841 GCA_003316435.1 Russula virescens | reverse complement strand
ATCGTCTATACATAACAGCAACCCCAACCAAGAACGAACCCTCTTGGTCGAACACGCTTTAGTCTGAGCGTGACACTTTCGGCATAAGGGACTGGGTGAGCGGGTCATGGAACAGGAGGGAGAGGATGTGAGAGCTGGCATGCACTGTCTCCTCTCCTGGGAGAGGTTTGGTGGGGTGCATGCTCTTCAGGTAGGCTAGTGCTAGACCTAGCACTGCTGACAGGGAGTCATGATTTGCAGGTAGGAGTTGGTGGAGGTTGGGCCCTGGGTCAGGGAGGAAAGTGGGGAGTTTGATTGTCTGGATAGTAGGCATGGTGGTGGTTCAGGTTCAAGGAGCGGTCTGGCAGGGGAGAAACATGCCGCACAGTGAGGATCTGCTGTTCTTTGGCTGGAAATAGAATCGACTCGAGGACGTCACACACAGAATCAGGTAGTAAATTCGACCTCGCAACCCCGGCACACGATTTTCCAGTGCTGTCTCTAGATCACCATTCACACTTAATCATTAGGCGCGCGGCGTTACAAAGTCATGTCCAAACTTGAGTCAGGCATACAGTATAGCTGGGACAATCGGACAATCGGTAACGCGAGTTCTCCTAAATCGTTACAAAACCTGTCACATGTTTCCTCCTTCCACGACAACTGCAATATAAATAGGACCGCATGGCACTATTTTTGGGCATTATAAATACCACTGACACAGGTACGATTCCATACCCTTTCCAACCTATACGAAATGGTTTGAAAGGGTGTGTCGTGGGAGATGTATAGGGCAGTAATGTCCTCCTGCAGATACTTCGTGTGATGAATCCAAGTATCCACTGCTATTCGATCAACGCCATACCTGAGAACGATACGAGCAAAACACATGCATCTCCGGCTCGTAGTGCAGTGCAATACTGTCACCCTTGATGGTCCTCAGCAGTTGAACCTGCATGACGCTTGAGAAGGCTGACGACTTGCTCGTGATTTTCTCTTGAGGCAATTTCGAGAGGAGTCAGCCTATTTCTGTTCTGGACTGTAGCATCTGCCCTGCGCTCGAGAAGTAGGCATGCGAGGTCTACATGTCCCTTTTTTGCTGCGTCATGTAATGGAGTCCATCCTTGATTGTCCCGTGCGTTTGCATCTACACTGTGATCGAGAAGTAGCTGTGCGAGTGCTTTGTGTCCCTTGGCTGCCGCAAAATGTAATGGCGTCCGACCGTCGTCGATCTGTCTTGTCGCATCTGCCCCGCGCTCAAGAAGTAGGCGTGCGACTATGACGTGCCCATTGCGGGCGGCAACATGCAATGGGGTGCGCCCGTCGTTGGTCTGGGCTGTGATATCTGCCTCGCGCTCGAGAAGTAAGTGTGCGAGTTCGCAGTGTCCACCCATTGCCGCGTGATGTAATGGAGTCCATCCTTCATTGTCCTGTGCCTTTACATCTACACCGTGATCGAGAAGTAGCTGTGCGAGTGCTTCTTGTCCCTTGGCTGCCGCAAAATGTAATGGCGTCCGACCGTCGTCGATCTGTCTTGTCGCATCTGCCCCGCGCTCAAGAAGTAGGCGTGCGACTATGACGTGCCCATTGCGGGCGGCAACATGCAATGGGGTGCGCCCGTCGTTGGTCTGGGCTGTGATATCTGCCTCGCGCTCGAGAAGTAAGCGTGCGAGTTCGCCATGTCCATACGTTGCCGCTGCATATAATGGGGTCCATCCGTCGCTGTCCTTGGAATTCACATCTACGCCATGATCGAGAAGGAGCCGCGCGACTTCCACTAGGCCACGCATTGCCGCCCAATGTAGTGGAGTCCGCCCGGTCTCGTCGCGAGCCATAGCATCCACGCCGCGTTCTAGAAGGAGGTATGTCAGTGTCACATGTCCCGCTCCCGCCGCCAGATGTAGTGAAGTCGTCCCCTTGCTGTCCTGGGCTGTGGGATCCAGACCGTACTCTAGAAGAATGTGTACGGCTTCCACATGCCCCATCATTGATGCTACATGCAAGAGAGTACGTCCAATATCAGATTGGACGGTCACGTCTGCGTCATGTCTGAGAAGGGCCCGGACAGAGTCCAGATGTCTGCCAATTAATGCTGCCACAAATAGAGACAGCTGACCATGGGTTTGGCCGATAAAATCACCCCGGCGCTCGAGAAGGGTGCGTGTGACTTGAATATTTCCCTCGAACAAGGCTTGGTGCAACGGTGTCCACTCATCGAAGACTTGTGTTATCACGTCCGCACCGGACTCAAGAAAAACCCTCGCGAGTTCGACGTGGCCCCCAAGCATCACCAGCTGAAATGGTGTTTCTCCTGACTCGTCCCCGGCCGTCATATCCGCAGAATGCTCCAGAAGGACGCGTGCAATATCCGCATGTCCCTTACTTGACGCCAGGTGCAACGGAGTCGCCTTGCGCTTGTCCCGAGCTTCAACCTTCGCGCCTTTGTCAAGAAGGATACGAGCAGCTCCAACATGTCCCCTCTCGGATGCCAGATGTAAGGGGGTTGACGTGCTTTCAAAGTCACGAGAATCCACCTCTTGTGAGTGTTCAATCAATAGGAATGTTACGATGGCATCTAAGCCACACAACGCCGCATAATGCAACGGCGTTCCGCGCGGTAGTGATGGCCTTTCGCCCCGCCTTTCCCGACGCCAGTACATGTCTTGCATATCGTGTACCCACACCCACACCGCAAAGTGGTGGTTGCTCGGGTCAAATAGCTGCTTCATCCCATCTTCCACATTTGGGGCCACGTTCTCGACTCGCGCATGGTCTACCCAGTACCCTGCGGCGTATTCGGCAAGGGGAAATTTCTCCAGGTCATCTCTGGTAATGTCTTTGTCGAGGTGTAACAGGATACCTAGGCAGGCCTGTGCACAGAGGGTATGGGCGAGTGTTATAGAGACATGAAAACGGCGGAGAATGGTGTCATCTGCTTCGGCGAGGCGGGAAGATGTCAAGAATTCCTTGACAGAAAAATGGGAGAATTGTATCACTGGCGAACCATCGACGTCGACAATCGCAAGCAAACTTGAGGTGGTAGACAGCACCGCATCAATTGGATCCTCCAGGAGCCAACGCTCGTGAAACTTTGGAATTGGACCTGCAGTAAAATCAAATCCGAGAAACTGCGAGAGTTCCTCCACACGGAGCGGGCGAGAAGCAACAGTGACAAATTGGAGAAGACGATGCGCAACTTCCCAATTTGCTTTACTGATATCTTTTAATGCCCGCTCATATGTCTCATCGAGTGTCTCTGGCAGTTCGTCCAGAGCGTGTCGTATACGTCCCGGGAGGCAAAGGCGAAGGTAGCCTAGCTGACAATGGATCCAACGGAACCTGAAATAAATATGAATCCGACTCATAAATGTCTAATGCGATGAGGCTTACATGCCGTCGGCTTTCTTGGTCAGCACATCGATGACAAGTTGCTTGTCTGCCGCGTTCCATCTTCGCATTATTCGATCCGTAGTAACGACCGACTTGATATAGTCGGCGATGTCTTCCGTTTGTCCGATCTCATCATGTAAAGAAATAGAACGGGGACCCAGAGGATTAAGGACAGCTTTGATATCCACCTCGGGTCGGCTAGTGATGCATACGCGAAGATTCGGAACTTCGGAGTTAATGAGCCCCTCCACAAACATTAGAACATTATCCCGAGGGGAATTCAAAGATGGTGTAATTGGGCATTCATCCAGGGCATCAATAATCAAGTATACTGGTGCCTGTCCCTGCAGCTTTAATATTTGTTTCAAGCATTCGACAAGCACACTGTCGCTCGGTTGCCTCGATCCATTGCGGTGCTCTAGGTACAGGTTGGACAGAACATCAGAGTAGGAGTCGGATTGATCACATAGTTGGACGAGTAAAGATGAAACCAGGCCACGAAGGTCCTTCTTCGGGTCCTCCCGGAAGTCACAATAAAAAAAGGCCATTGATGCAAGGCCTGACTTTCGCATCCCATCGATGTCATGGATGATGGAAGAGCTGGCCAGCATCGTAAGTCATGAAGGTTGAGACATCGCAAAATTAAACGTACCATAGGATGCTCTTCCCCGCTCCCGCTACAGAGGTGAAAGCCATCAGTCTCCGTGAAGGCTAATTGGATGAATAGTGACAGACGTTTGCCATGAACCCACAGAAGGGAACACGTTCCGGACGATTTCCAATCCGAGAAATCGTTGCCATGCACAAACCATGTCGCGGTCCCAGTGTGCCGCAATCGACAGGCAATGTTATGATTCGTCCACGGATCTGGCGGAGAGAGCCATCGCTGGACATCTCTCAGCAGCTTGTCACCTGAAAGACAGCCTTAGTGCTTTGACTGAGTTGAGTTGAAAAATAAGTCACGTTTCGTTTTGTTGATGTCGCCTGCAATTTGCTGCATGACTTCTAACCCTCAGTCAGAAATCGACTTCATTTACGTTATGGTACCAATAAAACATACCGAGCGCGTCTCGAACACTGTCAATCGATGCCCGACCATCTACAGGAATGCTGAGCAATCAGTAGTCAAAAGCCAAGTGTATTCACTCACCGTCCATGACCACCCTCATATTTTGGAGGAGAATGTAGACGACATCGAGGGTCTGTGCTGCGGTCGTCCGAGCTTCTTCAAGAGTGAGTCGATCTAATCTCTGTAACACTGCCTCGACCTCATTCTCTCCCAAAAGCTTCTTTACGAATTTCACTGCATCGACAATTCAGGTCAGTGGCTCACCGTGAACAATGAGGATGTAGTTACTCGGTCGCTTCTGACTAATCTGTTTCGTCACCAAGGCAAGGGTGGAAATCAACTCTACCATAATTTTCACGAGGATGTCGGTCATAGCTTCCGTTGATGGCACCCTGGTATAGATATCGAGTCGGTTGACAAAATGCTCGACCGATTCGAGGAGGTCGACGATCGCATCATAACTGGTACTGACGTCCTTGACGGCCTGATGCGTGGGCGAGTCACTGGCATGTTCGAGTGTGAAACAAACAAGGGTCATACAGCGAGAAGGATGGCAAATCCAGCAAATATGGCCTTTGCGGGTGGGAATGGCTGTGGAATGAACTATTAGAGATGTAGAAGGACAATCAATGTCTTCCAACGCACCAGTCCGATCGCCTCACCGAGGGCGGTGCTCGCAGAGAGCGGGTACAGAACTGCGACGAGATGCTTGAGGGATTTCATGACTTTTCCTTCACTTCCTCTGAATCCGCTGAAGGCTCGTGCTTGAGCTTGAAGCACAGCAGTGACGGACTCGACCGAGTCGCAATTTTGGAGTTGCTGGGCAATTGGATGATCGGCCAAGATCGTGCCCGTCTGTCTTTGATAGTCTTGCAAGGCAGACTCGAAGAGGGCTCGAAAACGAGAGGATTGTGGGTAATCACCCATAACACTAGGGTGGAAACGGTGGGCAGGGATAGGTCGTGGAGGAGGGAGGCTAGCGTCTCAGACGCCTTGTTGATTGCGTAAGCTGCGCGTAAAAGCTAAGATCCCGATTTGGTGAAAGTGTGGCGCAACCAAGGATCGAGCGGAGAAGGAGAAGTCCGAGCCACTTTACCTCGTCACAACCGGGTGAAAGGCTATTCGCCTTCATCACACGGACCCTCCCTCAGTCCGTATCTGAATTCCCTGTGGCGAGTGAATCAAGTTGCGGGATAGACTCTAGGAAATGGTCATCTGAGTGTTAGGTGAGACAAGTCGACCGTCTCCACGAACGATATCTGGGTCTGTCCGAGCCGTCGCTTCGCCAGATATCACAGATTCACAGCGAGCTTCTGTGAGGGCGAATCAGGGGTGCACTTGAACCAATGTCCGAACTCGACCTTGGTGGGACCCTTTGACTATCGACAGCCCCGTGATATTCAATACCTGGGTTGGATCTTGTATCGCCAAATAACGTGAGTCTCGCTCCCACCCTTGATTCGGAGCCTCGACCGAACCCTAACTACACACCAGAATCTCATTCGTCAGCCTTTGCCCGAGTCGTCTCGACGTTCAATTATCCATCGAGCCAGTACTTAGGACTACCTTGACTACTCCACCTGCGGCTGAACACAACAGTCCACCGAGGTTCCTGGGTAGTCGTCGCATGTACGATATTTCCGAGGACGTCCGAGAGGAATTCAAGGAGAACGAGGGTGGGACGCCCGCTGAGCTCGCTTCTTCCTCGGTCTGCGCAAGGTCATCCAAGCTCTCCGCATTTCGACGGTTCCTTCTCCACCGAGGCTCTTCGCGCCTGAATCCGATCAGATACCCACGTCCATGCGACTGCGCGCCTTTCCCTTGCCGTCCGCGCCTTGAACGTCAACGAGTCAAGTTCCGGGCAAACATCGTTTGGCTCCTTGAGGTGCGGTTGGTAGGCAGCTCGTAAAAGGGGCGGGGCTCTGTGGCGTCGAATGCAAGTAGCGAGGCGTACTACGTGGTCCTTGAACACGAGCCTTGCTGACCGCCCTTTCCGACCACCTTCGCCAGGCTTGCACGGGGCCTTACCCTCATGGCCAAGTGCGTACCACGATGGGGTAATGCTTTCTGTAGATACTCAATTCTTCTCATAGCAATCCCGCTCGAGGATCGCACGATTTCCATCCCGTTTCGGCGTTCTCAAACCCGCACGCGATTCACGGGGGCATGCTGCGTGGACGACGCTGCAAGCCGAGTTGGGCAGATGGATGGTATCTGATGAAGCACGAGTACGCGGTGACGGTGAGGGTAGTGTGGGAGGTCATTGGGTCAATATCTGAAGTGTGTCCGGAACGGACTTGGCCATATGGTGAAAATCTACTCCTTTGTGGCCGGAATAGAATCGATTTTCCAGCGCTGTCCCCAGACCACCGTTCACATTTAACCATTAGAGCGTGAATTTAGAATCTCCAAACATAGGCTAGCCGCATAGTACAGCCGCGACAATGGAATAATGCGTAATACTCTACAGTAAGCCTGAGTTCTAAATAGTTACAAAACCCGTCATAAGTGTCCTCCCTATACGACACTTGCAGGATAAATAGGACTGTATGGCAACATTTTCGATGATAATATATATCACATGCACAAGTATCATTACATATTCCTTATAATCTATACACAATGACCTGAGAGAATGTGCCATGGAAGATGTATAGAGCGGCGATGTCCTCCTGCGGATACTTCGTGCGATGAGTCCAATATCTGTCGTATTTCGATCAACGGCATACCTCAAAACGACACGAGAAATTCCCATACGTTGCTGTGTCATGGTGCAGTGCAATGGTGTGACCCTTGATCATCCTGAGCCGCAGAATCTGTATGATGCTCGAGAAGGACGCCGACGACTTGATCACGATTTTCTCGCGAGGCAATTTCCAGCGGAGTGAGCCCATTTAGGCTCTGGACTGTAGCAGATGCCCCACGCCCAAGAAGTAGGTGCACCAAATCTATATGTCCCCGGCTTGCTGCGCCATCCAACGGTGTCCACCCGTTATCGTCTTGGGGATTCACATCTATACTGTGCTCGAGAAGTAGGCGTGCAAGTTCGACATGTCCCTTATCAGCAGCGACATGTAATGGAGTCCGTCCGTTAATGGTCTGGGCTGTGATATCTGCCTTGTGCTCGAGGAGTAGGTGTGTAAGTTCGACATATCCTTCATGCACGGCGATATGTAATGGGGTCTCCCCGTCGCTAGCCTGGGTTATGATATCTGCCTTGTGCTCAAGAAGTAAGCGTGTGAGTTCAACATTTCCCGAATATGCAGCGCCGTGTAATGGGGTCCGCCCGTCGCTTGTCTGGACTGTAATATCTGCTTTGTGCTCGAGAAGTAGGCGTGCGGGTTCAACACGTCCCATATATGCAGCAAGATATAATGGGGTCAGCCAGTCGCTGGCCTGTGCCGTGATATCTGCCTTGTGCTCAAGAAGTAGGAGTATGAGTTCGACATGTCCCTCATACGCAGCGACATGTAACGGGGTCCACCCGACATCAGTCTGGGCTGTGATGTCTGCCTTGTGCTCTAGAAGTAGGCGTGCCAGTTCCACATGTCCACTACTTGTCGTAGTATATAATGGAGTCCATCCACAGTTGTCCCGGGCCATGACATCTACGCCATGCTCGAGAAGGAGGTAGGCGAGTTCCTTATGTCCCATGACTGCTGCAAGATGCAATGGCGTACTACCGCTGTGAATCTGTCTCGTCGCGTCTGCCCCGCGCTCGAGAAGTAAGCGTGCGAGTTCAACATGTCCGTTGTGGGCAGTGATATGTAATGGGGTCCAACCTTCGTGGGTCTGGGCTGTGATATCTGCATCGAGTGTGAGAAGTAAGCGTGCGAGTTCCACGTGTCCATGCCTTGCCGCGGCATATAATGGAATACATCCGCCGTTGTCCCGGGCCATGACATCTACACCATGCTCTAGAAGGACGCGCGCGACTTCCACATGTCCATATTCTGCTGTGAGATGAAGTGGAGTGCGCATTCGGTCGTCTCGAGCCTTCGCATCCGCGCCCCGCTCAAGTAGAAGTCGTGCACATGCTACGTGTCCCCATCCCGATGCGTGATGAAGTGGAGTCATCCGGTAATTGTCTTGGGATGTGTGGTCCAGACCGTAATCAAGAAGCATGTGTACGATGTCGATATGTCCTGTTCTCGATACTTGATGCAAGAGAGTACTCCCGTAATCACTTTTGACGGTAACATCTGCGCCATGTTCGAGAAGGACTTGGACCGAGTCCGCGCGTCCGCCAAATAACGCTGCCCGAAATAGTTCCCACTGACCCTCGACTTTGCCGGATAAATCACCCATGCGTTCGAGAAGGACGCGTACGACTTGAATATTTCCCTCGAACAACGCCTGATGCAACGGTGTCCACTCGTCGAGAACCTCTGTTACTACGGCGTTCGCGCCGAACTTGAGAAAAACCCTCGCGACTTCGACGTGGCCCCCTAACATCGCGAGCTTAAACGGCGTATCTTCTGACTCGTCTCTGGCTCTCATGTTCACGCCATGCTCCAGAAGGATACGTACAGTATCCACATGCCCCCCACACGATGCCAAGTGTAAAGGAGTTGACTTGCGCTTGTCTCGGGCTTCAGGATCAGCACTATTGTCCAGAAGCATACAAGTAGCTCGTACACGTCCCATCCTACATGCCAGATGCAATGGGGTAGATTTGTCTTCAAAACCACGAGAGTCCACCTCCTGTGAGTGTTCAAGTAATAGGGATTTCACGATGGTGTCTAAGCCACACAGCGCCGCATAGTGTAACGGTGTTCCACGAGGTTGTGATGGCCTTTCGCTTCGTTTTTCCCGACGCCAGTACCGGTCTTCCAAATCCCGTATCCAAACCCACAATCCGAAGTGGAATTTGCTTGGATCAAAAAGCTGTTTCATCCCATCTCCTACATATTGGATCACGTCCTCGAACCGCGCATGGTCAACCCAGTGCTCCGCAGCATATTCCGCAAGAGGAAATTTCTCCAGTTCGCGTCCGGTAATGTGTTTATTGAGGTGTAACAGCATGCCTAGGCAGGCTTGCGCAGCGAGGGTATGGGCGTGTGTCATAGAGACGTAATAACGACTAATGATGATATCATTTGCTTCGGCAAGGCGGGAAGATGTCAAGAATTCCTTGACCGAAAAATGGGAGAATTGAATCACCGGCGAACCATCGACGACCACGATGGCCAGGAGACTCAACGTTGTAGACAACACCGCGTCCACCGGATCCTCGAGGAGCCAACGCTCGTGAAATTTCGGAATTTGTCCAACCTTGAAGTCAAACCCAAGAAACTGTGCGAGTTCCTCGACACGGAGCGGGCGAGAAGCAACGGCGACAAATTGGAGGAGACGGTGCGCGACCTCCCAATTTGCTTTGTTGATATCTTTTAATATCCGCTCATATGTCTCATCGAGTGTCTCTGGTAGCTCGTCTAGAGCGCATCGAATACGCCCTGGGAGGCAGTGGCGAAGGTAAGATAGCTGACAGTCGGCCCAACGGAACCTTGAATACATGTAAACATTGGCAATTACGGTGATGTCTGAAACACTAACTACTTACATTCCATTGGCTTTATTGGTGATCGTGTCGATGACGAGTTTCTTGTCGGCCGCATTCCATCTTCGCATAAATCGATCGGTGTTGACAGCCGACTTGATATAGTTAGCGATGTCCTCCATCTGTCCGATCTCATCATGTAGGGAAATGGAATGGAAGGTCACAGGATCGAGGACAGCCTTGATGTCCGTCTCAGGTCTGCTTGTGACGCAAATGCAAAGATTCGGAATTTGTGAGTCGAAGAGGTTCTCCAAAAGCGCGAGAACATTGTCGCGAGGTGATGATAGCGAGGTGATTGGGCATTCATCCAGGGCGTCGATAATCAAATAAACAGGTGCTTGACCTGGCAGCTTTATTAATTCCATTAGACATTTGACGAGCTCACCATCGCTCGGTTGCCTTGAACCATTGCCGTGCTCGAGGTAAAAGTTGGACAGAGCGTCAGAGTAGGAGTCGGAGTGATGACAAATTTGGACCAGTAACGATGAGACCAGGCCACGAAGATGCTTCTTCTTGTCCTCTCGGAAGTCACAGTAGAAAAATGCCAGAGAAGCGAGACCGGATTTCCGTATACTGTCGATGTCTTGGATAATGGAGGAACTGGCCATGACGATAAATCGTTAAGAAGAGACACTTGAGGATTAGCGCACCATAGGACGCTCTTCCCTGCTCCCGCTACGAAAGTAGAAATTCATCAGACTCTATAAACACAAGTGGGCTGGATAACAACTCACGTTTTCCATGAACCCACAACAGGGAACTCTGTCCAGAGGATTTCCATTCCTTGAAAGTACTGTTATGTATAAACCACATCGCAGTCCCTATGTGCCGCGATTCACGGGCAGTGTTGTGATTTTTCCATGGATCTGGCGGAGAGAGCCAATCGTGGAGGTCTCCCTGCAACTTAGCACCTACCAGAGAATCTTAGTGCTTCGTCACCTGGTCGAGTTGAAAAATGGCTCACGTTTTGACTTGTTAATATCGCTCGCAATTTGCTGCATGATTTCTAACGATCAGTCAGACACCAAGTCGACCGTTGTTACCAACAAAATGTACCGAGGGTATCCCGAACACCGTCGATTGATGATCGGCCGTCTACAGGGAAGATGCTCTATAATCAGTGGCAAATAGGCCAGATATATTTACTCACCACCCATCACCATCCTCATATTTTGGGTCAGACCGTAAACGACGTCGAGGGCCTGTACCGCAGTCGTCCGAGCCTCTTCAAGAGTGAGTCGATCTAGCCTCCGTAACACCGCCTCGACCTCATTTTTTCCTAGCAAATTCTTTTCCACTTTCACTGAGCAGTAACTTGAATTCAGACGAGTGGCACACCGGCGAGGACAAACTTACTCGGTCTCTTCTGCCTTATCTGTTTCGTGACCAGGGCAAGGGTTGAAATAAGTTCGGCCATGATTTTCACAAGGATCTCGATCATATCTCCCGTTGGTGGGACCCTGGTGCAAATATCAAGTCGGTTGATTAATTGTTCGATTGATTCGAGCAAGTCGGCGATCACATCGTAACTGGTGCTGACATCTTTGACAGCCTGATGAAGTGCACTCCGACTCACTAGGATGTACGCGTGATAGATAGCAAAAACTCGCACCGCAAGAAGGAGGGCGATGCCAGTAAATATGGCCTTAGCTGGAGAGAATGGCTGTTGGATAAACCATCAGAGACATGGAACCTTAATCAACGCCTTTTGACGTACCAGTCCGATAGTTTCCCCGAGAGCTGTGCCAGCAGAGAGTGTATACAGAAGGGACACGAGATGTTTCAGGGATTTCATGATTTTGCCATCGCTCCCTCGGAAATCGCTGAACGATCGCTGTTGTTGTTGAAGCGCGGCCGTGACGGACTCGACTGAGTCGCAGTGTTGAAGCTGTTGGGCGAGCGGATGTTCTGGCAATACGGTGCCCGTCTGGGTTTGGTAGTCTCGCAGGGCGGATTCGAAAAGGGCTCGAAAACGAGAGGATCGTGGTTGATCACCCATATGTTGGGACACGATGGCTGGATAGCAAGTTGTAGTGTAGAGAAAGAGGGCGAGTCATATCAAGCAAGCGCAAGGTGATTGCCATAAGGAGATGGACGGAGATACCACGGTTGAGCGTTGTAATTGGCATGAGCGCTTAGTGTCGCAAGTGGCTTCTGTGTTTCGTTTGTTGTACCATTTGAGGTGCGCCTTGAGCGATGTTGATTCGGAATCAATTCACCCATCCCAGCTTGTTAAATTGCTGGGCCAATGCTGGCATATATTATAGCGGTGGTCGACAGAGAAATAGAAAACTTTGATAGCCACCCGCCGTTCAGTTTGCGCTTTCCATCCCTCTTCCTCTCACAGATTGCAGAAAGGATTCGAAAGATACGTTATTATATAAACTTGTGGGCCCCTAAGATGCCTCTGTCGATCATATGCTTTCTGGGAGCAGAGGCGAACCACCACCGCACGGTCCGCACCTTGAAAATCGGCATGTTTTCAGGCTTGAAATAGAAACGCTAGGGACTCTACACAGATGTGCAGTGAAGGATTCGTTGTGATGCAGTATCGTAACCCCAGCATACAAATTTCCAGTGCCGTCTCTGGATCACCTAGAATTTCCAAACTTGGGCGTACGGTACTATAGCCGTGACAAACGGGTGATCAGACTGCACTGCGAGCCTGAAATCTCAGGCTCCTAATTGGCCACAATATTTGTCACATAATTTCTAACTTTACACTTGCAATATAAACAGGATTGCACAGTAACGTTTTCAATCATAATAGATATCACATGGTTTCAGATATAAGTATAATTACCTGTTCTTCACAACCTGTACACAATGGCTCGAGAGAAAGACTCACAGGAGGTGCACCAAATGATGTCCTGTGAGGTCGAGACAAGTAAGCATGCACTATAAGGCTGTGTAAAGGCAAAAGACACCCTTTGAACAGGCAAAGATGGGTGGTTAATGGTGGATTAATAACCCTCCATTTACATGATGGGCAAGGACGGATAAGCAGAGTCTGCTTATGCTCCACTTATGTCTCAACTTATGTCTTATAAATTGATAAATAAGCAGACCCTTTTGTTGCTACAAGTTATATTAAGACAATTGAAACATTTGTTGACTTATCTTATATGTAAAATTATTATAAATATGATTACCTGAATAATCAGAAATTAGTCATGCACTCAAGGGAGAGCCCTTTATGTCCCAGTAAATATAAACTAAATTGTTGCCTTAGCTGGAGCAAATTATCAGTCACATTACATAAACTTAAATTTCTCTATTGTTTTAGTCTTAATAGGCTATGTTCAGGTTACTGCAGTGGAGTATGCAAATCCATTTATTTATTTTAAATTAACTCAGACATAAGCAGACCCTACATAGTCACCTGCATATTTTAAATTAGAATGATCTAGTTATGCATTCCTGTCCCTCAGCAGTGGATAACCAGATCATCTACTATAATATAAAGCGCATTAGCTGGCCTAACCAAAAATGCTTTTTTTTGCCTAACCTGGATTAGTGTTGCTGCAGCTCAAGCTGATCATTTTCAGAAAAGTGAGATAAGTAATGTAAAAAATTATGTAAAATCATGAAAATATTTATATGGGTAGATTGTCTCAAAAGCCGAGGGGTCACTTAAGACAACTTTCAGATTCAATGAGCCAGTCACATGCAAATCCAATCAGCCCAATTTCAGCTCAAAAAAGCCAAATTTGGGCTGATTGGATTTGTGTGTGAATGGTTCATTGAATCTGAAAGTCATCTTAAGTGACCCCTCAGCTTTTGAGACGGTCCACCTATATAAATATTTTCATTATTTTATATAATTTCATACATTAGTTATCTCACTTTTCTGAAAATGACCAGCTTGAGCTGCAGCAACACTAACCTGGATGGTGCACTGGACACTCACCCAAACAGGACCATTTCACCTAATATGGGCAATGTTTCTTATTATGGGTGAAGTTGAACATGAAGCAGGTCAGACCTTGACCCGATGGGCTTTTATTATTGAGACTCTCATTGTTTGGGTTGCTACAACAGTCAACAGCATCTGACTGGTGCTTGAGAACTGATTGAGATACTACTAGCAGGGCCTGTGCGAAGCACGGAGTCCTGCTAGTTCTAATTTAAAATATGCAGGTGACTATGTAGGGTCCACTTATGTCCGAGTTAATTTAAAATAAATAAATGGATTTGCATACACCGCTGCAATAATCAGTCACATTACATAAACTTAAATTTCTCTAATTGCTCTGGCTAAGGCAACAATTTAGTTTATATTTACTGGGACATAAAGGGCTCTCCCTTGAGTGCATGACTAATTTCTAATTATTCAGGTAATCATATTTATAATAATTTTACATATAAGATAAGTCAACAAATGTTTCAATTGTCTTAATATAATTTGTAGTGACAAAAGGGTCTGCTTATTTGTCAATTTATAAGACATAAGTTGAGACATAAGTGGAGCATAAGCGGACTCTGTTTATCCATCCTTGCCCGCCGTGTTAAAGGTCAATCCAGTTAATGGATGAAAATAACCCTTCAATAATATTGGCCAAACAATGACCAAACAAAAAAAAGGGACTTTCTTTAAAATAGCGGCAGATTTTCGGCCGTTGGGATATCAATTTACGGGGTTATGCCTTACCAGCTGCCGGGTGATTTTTGGCTCCTAGAAACTTCCTAGTGACAAGCAAACAATGGTGTGGTTCGGTTACGAGCACACAAGCGCACGTTCAGGTAACTACATATTCCTTATACATTTACAGCTCCGTGGAAAATAAGAAGGTAAGAAAGAAATTTTCAGGCCCTACATGAACGCAAGCCAGACGAGCTCAATCGCCATTTCCAACATGTTCCCCTGCAGATACTTCCTGTGGTAAGTCAAGACTATCTATTATCATATGACCGACTCCATACCTGAGAACGACACGAGCAAAACTCATATATCGCCACCTCGTGGCACGGTGTACTAGTAGTGATGTCACCCTTGCCAATGATCGTTCTGAGCCGTCGCATCTGTAGGATGTTCGAGAAGGGCGCAGAATGCTTGTTCATGATTTTTTGCCGACGCCATTTCCAGAGAAGTCAGCCCATCTCTGACCTGGGTTTTAGCATCTGCCCCATGCTCTCGAAGCAGGCGTGCGAGATCTCCATGTCCCGAATTTTCTGCATATTGTAATGGTGTCCATCCATAATTGTCCTGAGCATTCACATCTATGCCGCGCTCAAGAAGTAGGCGTGCGACTTTGACACATCCTTCATGCGCAGTGACATGTAATGCGGTCCGCCCATCGCCGGTCTGGGCTGTGATATCTGCCTTGTGCTCGAGAAGTAGGCATGAGAGTTCAACATGTCGCTTGTATACAGCGATATGCAATGGAGTCCACCCGTTGTTAGTCTTGGCCGAAATGTCTGCCCCGTACTCGAGAAGTAGGCATGCGAGTTGAACATATCCCTCACCGGCAGCGACATGTAACGAGGTCCGCCCCTCGCCAGTCTGGGCTGTGATATCTGATCCGTGCTCGAGAAGAAGGCGCGCGAGTTCGACATGTCCATTCATTGACGTCGAAAATAATGGAGTATGTCCCGCCTTGTCCCGGGCCATGACATCTACACCATGCTTGAGAAGGAGGCGTGTTACTTCCACTTGTCCATAATTTGCTGCCAGTTGTAGCGGGGTTCTCCCCTCCACACTCCGAGCCATCGCATCGGCCCCACGTCCAAGAAGGAGGTGTGAAATTGCAACATGTCCCCGTGCTGCTGCCTGGTGAAGGGGAGTCATCCCGTAATCGGTCTTGGCTGTGGGATCCAGACCATGCTCGAGAAGGATGTGTACGATTTCTATATGTCCCATGGCCGAAGCTTCGTGTAATAGACTAAACCTAGCACCAGTTTGGACGGTCACATCTGCGCCGTATTCGAGAAGCACTCGTATGGAGTCCACACGTCCGCCAAATAACGCTGCCCGAAATAAAGACCACTGGCCATTGGCTTTGCTTGCTAAGTCACTGTTGCGTCCGAGAAGGCCGCGCACGACATCAGTGTTTCCATCGAACAATGCCTGGTGCAACGAAGTCCACTCTTCGAGACCCTGCGTTACCTCGTCCGTATCAAACTCAAAATAAACGCTCGCAGCTTCGACGTGTCCCCCTAGCAACGCCCGGTAAAATGGAGTTGTTCCTGATGCGTCGGTGGCTTTGGCATCCACGGCACGGTCCAGAAGAGTACGTACAATATCCACATGGCCTCTACTCGATGCCAAGTGCAATGGAGTTGACATGTGCGTGTTTCGAGATTCTGTATATGCGCCATTGTCCAAAAGGACATATACAACTTCTATATGTCCCATCCTAGATGCCAGATGTAATGGGGTCAACCTGTGTTCAAAGCCACGAGAGTCTACCTCTTGAGATTGTTCAATTAACAGGTATTTGACAATGGTGTCCAAGCCACACAACGCCGCATAGTGTAGCGGTGTTCCGCGCGGTGCTGATGGTCTTTCGCCCCGCTTTTCCCGACGCCAGTACCGGTCTTCCAAATCCTGTATCCAAACCCACACTGCGAAGTGGCACTTGCTTGGGTCAAACAGTTGTTTCATCCCATCTTCCACCTTTTGGGCCACGTCCTCGAAACGTGCATGGTCCACCCAGTGCTCCGCAGCATATTCCGCAAGAGGAAATTTCTCCAGTTCGCGTCCGGTAATGTGTTTGTCGAGGTGTAAGAGCATGCCTAGGCAGGCTTGCGCAGCGAGGGTATGGGCGTGTGTCATAGAGACGTAATAACGACTAATGATGATATCATTTGCTTCGGCAAGGCGGGAAGATGTCAAGAATTCCTTGACCGAAAAATGGGAGAATTGAATCACCGGCGAACCATCGACGATGACGATGGCTAGGAGACTCAATGTTGTAGACAACACCGCGTCAACTGGATCCTCGAGGAGCCAACGCTCGTGAAATTTCGGAATTTGTCCAACCTTGAAGTTAAACCCAAGAAACTGTGCGAGTTCCTCGACACGGAGCGGGCGAGAAGCAGCGGCAACAAATTGGAGGAGACGGTGAGCAACCTCCCAATTTGCTTTGTTGATATCTTTTAATATCCGCTCATAAGTCCCATCGAGCGTCTCCGGTAGTTCGTCTAGAGCGCATCGAATACGTCCTGGGAGGCAGTGGCGAAGGTAAGATAGCTGACAGTCGGCCCAACGGAACCTGAAACAGATATGAGCATTGGTTATTGATGTATGAAGCATTAACAACTTACATGCCATTGGCTTTATTGATGATCGCATCAATCACAAGTTGCTTGTCGGCAATACTCCACCTTCGCATAAATCGATCAGTTTTGACTACGGACTTGATATAGTTAGCGATGTCCTCCATCTGTCCAATCTCGTCGTGTAGGGAAACAGAACGGAAGGTCAAAGGGTCGAGGACAGCCTTGATGTCCGTCTCGGGTCGGCTTGTCACGCAAATGGAAAGATTCGGGATTTTTGAGTCGACGAGGTTCTCCAACAGCATGAGAACATTCTCGCGAGGTGATGATAACGACGAGATTTGGCATTCATCCAGGGCATCGATAATCATGTAGACCGGTGCTTGACCCGGGAGTTGTATTAATTCCTTTAGAAATTTGACAAGCACACTGTCACTCGGTTGCCTTGAACCATTATCATGCTCCAGGTAAAATTTGGACAGAACGTCAGAGTAGGAGTTGGAGCGACGACAGATTTGGACTAGTAAAGATGAGACCATCCCACGAAGATGCTTCTTTTTATCCTCTCGAAAGTCACAGTAGAAAAATGCCAGCGAAGCGAGACCAGATTTCCGCATGCCGTTTATGTCTTCGATAATTGAGGAACTGACCGACGATAGGTCACTAAGAATGACTCATTGGGGTATTTACGTACCATAAGACGCTCTTCCCTGCCCCCGCTATGAAAGGAAAAGACCATCAGTCTCAATAAAGGTAAACGGGCTAGATAACCACGCACGTTTGCCATGAACCCACAGCAGGGCACTATTTCCAGAAGCTTTCCATTCCCTGAAAGCATTACTATGTATAAACCACATCGCCGTTCCCGAGTGCCGCGATTCACAGGCGATGTTGTGATTTTTCCATGGATCAGGTGGAGAGAGCCAACCGTGGATATCTCCTTGCAACTTGTCACCTGCCAGACAATCTTGATGCTTCGTCACTTGGCCGAGTTTAGAAATGACTCACGTTTCGACTTATTGATATCGCTCGCAATTTGCTGCATATCTTGTAATGCTCGGTCAGACACCGAATCAGCCGTTATAACCAACAAACTATACCAAGGTCATCCTGGACGTTGCCAATTGATGCTCGACCGTCTACAGAGAAGATATTCAACAATTGGTGGCAAGTAAGCTGGAAGTATTTGCTCACCATCCATCACCACCCTCATATTTTGGACCCAACCGTGGACGACATCGAGGATCTGTGTCGCACTTGTCCGGGCCTCTTCAGGAGTGAGTCGATCAAAGTTCTGTAACACCGCCTTGACCTCATTCTCTTCTAATGGTTTCTGCACCAGTTTCACTGGATAACAATTCAGACGAGTGGCACACCAGTGAGGACACACTTACACGGTCTCTTCTGATTGATTTGCTTCGTGACCAAGGCAAGGATGGAAATCAGTTCCGCCATAATTTTCGCGAGAATCTCTGTCATATCTCCTGTTGGCGGGACCCCGGTACAAATATCAAGTTGGCTGATGAAGTGTTCGATCGATCCGAGCAAGTCGACGATTGGATCTTGACTGGTACGGGCATCCTTGACTGCCTAATGTTGTGTATGTCCGAGTTACTAGGATGTATGTGTGTTAAATAGCCAAGACCCATACTACGAAAAGGATAGCGAAGCCAGCAAATATGGCTTTTGCAGGTGGAAATGACTGTTGGATAGACCATCAGAGATATGGAGCACCCATCAAACTCTTCTGACGTACCAGTCCTAAAGTTTCCCTGAGAGCTGTGCTAACGGAGAGTGTATATAGAACCGAGATGATATGATTGAGGGATTTCATAGGCCTTCCATCCCTCTCTCGGAATTCGCTGAATGCCCGTGCTTGCTGTTGAAGCACGGCGGTAACGGAATCGACTGAGTCGCAATGTTGGAGTTGTTGGGCGAGCGGATGATCGGCCAATGCGGTGCCCGTCTGGGTTTGGTAGTCTTGCAAGGCAGATTCGAAGAGGATTTGGAAACGAGAATTTTGTGAGTGATCACCCATATCTTAGGAAACGATGGCTAGACAGTAGGCTGTAGAGAAGAAGGGCAAGTGGCGATACTTCGCTTACCAAGCAAACGCAAGGTGACTGCCATAAGCAGATGGAGTGTAGTCGTGACGTGTGTTATGAATCACGATGCTCAGGAAGGATGAAGAAAAACTAAATTTCTCCCTGTACGTTTCACAAATCTGATCATGGTATTGGGTAAATTGTGCAGCTCAAGTCTATATCGCACCCGAGCTATCTATACTCAGACGAACACCAGCTCCGAGCCGGTGCCTGTCTTACAGTCTTGTCCCATTCCCTGTATATATGCGTCATGTGTAGCACTACACCAGTTCTGAATGACGGGCCAGTGAAATAGAAGGCAACACTCACGTGGCATCTAATCCAAAATCTATTTTATGCGGCATCCGCTTTCCCTGTCTATCAAAGGCCGAAGGTGTATCATATGCATGGCCACAAATAGACATCAGAACGACGAGTTTTTACCAGTAGTTCCCTATGCGGTATTTTCCTTTCCATGACCCAGCTGTTGTACGGGCACAATTAGCGGAGGCGGCGCAACGTACTCTAATAATGCCCCAGTTCTAGCATTACCCTTCAAACCCACTTCGATCGTCGCTTGCCCATCTGCACGTTTACGTATTCGAATTCCTGCAGCGGAGGAGGCATGCGCGACAGCGCTGCATCGCCCCACCTCCGTCCCCGTATCCCCTCTTCTCCATCTCATCATGCCTCGCCGCACGCCCCGCATACGATTCGACTTCTGCCAGCCGCGGTGCCCCCCACACAGCCAGCTCTGCGAGTGTCCGGATGCTCAACTTCAAGAACCGCATGACGAGTGGACCAATCAGGTGACGTACGGAGAGTCGCAGTTCAGTGTGAGTAGAGGAAGTATGATCGGTGATGGGCAGTGCATATCAGGCTGCAGTTGGCGTGGATGAGTATATATTCCGATAACCCGCGCTTGAAATAAGAGTAGACACAAACAATTAGGGTAATGATGACGGCGAGTATGACTACGGTGGATAGGTGGTGGATCCAGAGATGAAAGGACTCTCACCCAGACAGAAGTTAGATGATCGGGGTGAGGCACCTGGCGTCATCGACTCGCCTCAGCGGTGGCCGTAGTATTTTATTTTTGTTGTGAGCCTATAGTCATCATACTGTTGGGGTGGGTTCTGAGGAGAGAAGACCTGCGACATACTTGTCAAGCCTGCGTACCGCGAGGCTGCAGTAGGCACGAGAGCCCCAGTGCGCTCCTTCTTGTGTTGCATCCCCTTTCCTATTGTTTTTCTCCTCTAAGTTTTATGGTTATAAAGGCCAGGAAGGGCAGATATGGTCAGAGCGGAGGGTCCCCTGAGTTCATGACGAGGTATTAAGAAGAAATGCCTGGCGGTGACTGTAAAGTCATTGTGGTTGGCTCTGGCAACTGCCGGATCGGCAAGTCCCTGTTTTCACTCCGCTCATTTCAAGGTACCTTATCGGCCTTATCTTTGGGACAAGGCCGTCTGAGTCTTTAGGTGCAAGGGTATTCACTCTGCTCGCACGGACATTCCCTCCTCAGTCTGCGTCTGGATCTCCCGTAACAAGTGAATCAGTTTTGTTTTCGGCACAAAACCTAGAAATGGCCACCTACGCAACTCGGATATTGTCCGAGGAAAGTTAGCCGTGAAGTCGGCCTCATCCGTCTCTGTGTCCTTTATGCAGTGGGTGCATCTAGGAGCGAATCAAGAGTATACTTGGAACACTGCGGGAATTCGACATATTCAACCCTGACCTGATACCATTGACGGCCCGGTGATATTCGATACCCCCAAATTCAAATTGGACCCTCCACATAATGTGGGTCCCGCTCTCATCCTTACTCCTGGCAGATCTCCTGTCGTCTCTACTCTATCCGTCAAGTCAGCGTCGAGCCAGTACTGGTAACCACCTTGGCTAACTCGCCTATAGCTGAACAGGACCATCCGCTGACACGCCTGGTTGGTCATCGTATGCACGACAGTCCCGAGGACGTTCAAGGGGAATCCAGCGAGAGCGAAGGTGAGGCGCCCGCCGAGCCCATTCCTGAAGTCTTCCTCTGCCCCACGTAAGATCCTCCATGGTCTGCGCTTTGCGACGAGTCTTGCTCCACCGGACTCTTCACGCCCAAATCAGGTCTGAAACTCACATCCACGCTACTGTGTGCCTTTTCCGTGTCGTCTATGCCACCTTACCAGCAAGTCAAGTCCCCAGTGAACAACCCTTGCCGCGGCTGAGGCGCGTTAGGTAGGTTGCTTGTAGGGAAGTGGGGCTATGCTGCGTCGAGTGCAAGTAGTGAGGCGTATAATATGTTCGGTAAACGCGGTTCCGGCTCGCCGCTCTTTCCGACCAACTTCGCGAAGCTCGCACTGGGACTGACCCTCATGGCCAAGTACGTACTACATTTGTCTTGTGTTTCCTTGAAATCTGTCAGCGATGAGGTGACGCCCGTTTCTGATGCCAAAACCCCTCTCATAATAATCCTGCTTTACTGTCGCATGATTTTCCTCCAGCGCCGGCATTCTCGGACCCGCACGCGGTCCGCATCGTCGTGTTGCATGGACGACGCGGCAAGTCGAATTGGGTGGATGCAATGACGTCGAACAAGGTTAGCATTTGCGGTCAGCCCAGTCATTCGTTTAGTGCGGAACGGACTTGGAAGCTGCTCGGACTTCCGGATCAATTTCCCAGTTACGTGACTAAGGACCGCTGTACCGTACCTCGTACCTCATTGCCCACAGATGAATATGTTCATGCACCCTTGTTTATATCTGGGGGCTCGTCCACTATAGGCAGCTGTTGTTGGAGTTCCCCTGGACGGTTACAAAGACCATCACACCTTTACCCCCTCCATGACGCTTGCACTATAAACGGGATTGCATATCAACATATGTAACACATGGTCTCTGATACAAGTACGATTCTTTCTTGCTGAAAACTTGTACGCCATGCTTCAAGAGTGGGAATCAAGGCGGTGACTGGGGTATGTATACGACGGTGATGACTTCCTGCAGATACTTTCCAATGATGAGTACAACTATTTGTGCTTACTCAATCAACACCAACCAGGGGACGGTACAGGCGAAACACATATATTGCCGCCTCATGTTGCAGTAAAACAGTATCACGCCTGATTGGCCCGAGGCGTCGCATCTGTACGATGCTCGAGAAGAACACGGACGACTTGCTCATGAGTTTTTGTTGACGTCATGTCCAGCGGAGTCAGCCCATCTCTGGTCTGTGCTGTAACATCTGCCCCGTGGTTGAGAAGTAGGTGCGCGAGTTCGGCATGTCCTCTGTCGGCAGCGACATGTAAAGGGGTCCACCCGTATTTGGTCTGGGCTGTGATATCTGCCTCCCACCCGAGAAGAAGGCGTGCCAGATCCGCATGTCCCGACCATGCTGCATCATGTAATGGTGTCCATGCATGATTTCTCCCGGCATTCACATCTACGCCGTGGTCAAGAAGCAGGTGGGCAAGTTCCTCATGTCCCATGGCTGCTGCAAAATGTAATGGCGTCCCACCCTTGTCAATCCGTCTTGTCGCATCTGCTCTGTGTTGGAGAAGTAGGCGGGCGAATTCGACATATCCATTCCCTGCCGCGGCATATAATGAAGTCCATCCGTCGTTGTCCCGCGCCATGACATCTACACCATGCTCGAGAAGGAGGTGTGCGACTTCCACCTGTCCATATTCGGCCGTAAGATGTAGTGGAGTACGCCCGTCGTTGTCCCGAGCCATCGGATCCGCGCCACGTTCAAGAAGGAGTCGTGCACATGCCACCTGTCCCCATCCTGATGCATGATGAAGTGAGGTCATTCCGGAGTTGTTCTGGGATGTGTGATCCAGACCATAATCGAGAAGGATGTGTGCGATTTCAATATGTCCTGTCATCGACACTTGATGTAATAGAGTATTCCCATGATTACTTTGGACGGTTACATCTGCGCCGTGTTCGAGAAGGATTCGGACCGAGCCTGCACGTCCCCCAAATAATGCCGCCAGAAATAGTTCCCACTGACCCTCGGTTTCGCCAGCAAAACCATCTTTGCGCTCGAGAAGTATGCGTATGATTTCAATATTTCCTTCGAACAATGCCTGATGCAGCGGAGTCCAGTCATCGAGAACCTGTGTTATCACCGCGTTCGCACCGAACTTGAGAAAAACCCTTGCGACTTCGACGTGACCTCCTACCATCGCCAGCGTAAAGGGCGTATCTTCTGATTCGTCCCTGGCTGTAGTATCCACGCCACGCTCCAGGAGAAGACGCACGGCATCCACATGCCCCCTACTCGATGCCAAGTGTAAAGGTGTTGACTTGCGCTTGTCCCGGGCTTCAGTATCTGCACCTTTGTCCAGAAGGATATAAGCAACTTGTACGTGTCCCATCCTACATGCCAGATGCAATGGAGTCGATTTGTGTTCGAATCCACGAGGGTCCACATCCTGAGATTGTTCGATTAACAGGAATTTGATGATGGCGTCTAAGCCACATAATGCCGCGTAGTGTAACGGCGTTCCGCGAGGCTGTGATGGCTTTTCACCTCGCTTTTCCGGACGCCAGTATTGGTCTTCCAGGTCGCGGATCCAAACCCACAACCCAAAATGGAATTTGCTCAGATCGAAAAGCTGTTTCATCCCATCTTCTACTTCTTGGGCCACGTCCTCGAAACGTGCATGGTCAACCCAGTGCTCTGCAGCGTATTCCACAAGGGGAAATTCTTCCAGTTTGTGACCGGTAATGTGTTTGTCGAGGTGTAACAGCATGCCTAGGCAGGCTTGCGCAGCGAGGGTATGGGCATGTGTCATAGAGACGTAATAACGACTGAGAATGATATCATTTGCTTCGGCAAGGCGGGAAGATGTCAAGAATTCCTTGACTGAAAAATGGGAGAATTGGATCACTGGCGAACCATCGATGACGACAATGGCCAGGAGACTTAATGTTGTAGATAGAACCGCGTCAACTGGATCCTCGAGGAGCCAACGCTCGTGAAATTTCGGAATTTGTCCAACCTTGAAGTTAAACCCAAGAAACTGCGCCAACTCATCGACGCGGAGCGGGCGACAAGCAACGGCGACAAATTGGAGGAGACGGTGAGCAACCTCCCAATTTGCTTTATCTATATCTTTCAATATTCGCTCATATGTCTCATCGAGCGTCTCCGGTAGTTCGTCTAGAGCGCATCGAATACGTCCTGGGAGACAGCGGCGAAGGTAAGATAGCTGACAGTCGGCCCAACGGAACCTGAAATACATGTGAATCAGTAATCGATATCTGAAGCATTGGTGACTTACATGCCATTGGCTTTATCGGTGATCACGTCGATGACGAGTTGCTTGTCCGCCACATTCCATCTTCGCATAAATCGATCAGTATTGACAGCCGACTCGATATAGTTGGCGATGTCCTCCATCTGTCCAATCTCGTCATGTAAAGAAATGGAACGGAAGGTCAAGGGATTGAGGACAGCCTTGATGTCCGTCTCGGGTCGGGTTGTGACGCAAATGTAAAGATTCGGAATTTGTGAGTCGACGAGGTTCTCCAAAAGCGTGAGAATATTATCGCGAGGTGATGATAGTGACGTGATTGGGCATTCATCGAGGGCGTCGATAATCAGGTAGACAGGTGCTTGACCCGAGAGTTTTATTACTTCCTTTAAACATTTGACAAGCGCATTGTCGCTTGGTTGCCTTGAACCATTGCCGTACTCCAGGTAAAAGTTGGACAGAGCGTCAGAGTATGAGTCGGAGTGATGACAAATTTGAACTAGTAAAGAAGAGACCAGGCCACGAAGTTGTTTCTTCTTATCCTCTCGAAAGTCACAGTAGAAAAATGCCAGCGAAGCGAGACCGGATTTCCGCATAGCGTCGATGTCGTCGACAATTGAGGAACTGGCCGCGACAATTTATCACTAAGCAAGACTCATTGCAGGGTTAACATACCACAAGACGCTCTTCCCTGCCCCTACTACGAAGGGATAAATCTATCAGTCTCTATAAAGGCAAGCGGGTCGGGTAACCACACACGTTTGCCATGAACCCACAGCAGGGAACTCTGTCCAGAGGCCTTCCAGTCGGAGAAAGCGTTGCTATGTAAAAACCACATTGCTGTCCCCGTATGCCGCGATTGACACGCAGTGTTATGGTTTTTCCATGGATCGGGCGGAGAGAGCCAACTGTAAATGTCTCCCTGCAACTTGTCACCTGCCAGAGAATCTTGATGCTTGTCACTTGCCTGGCTTGAATAATGACTCACGTTTCGACTTGTTCATGTCACTTGCAATTTGCTGCATAATTTCTAACGCTCAGTCAGACGCTGAATCGGCCGTCATAGCCAACAAGATGTGTACCGAGAGCATCCCGAACGCTGTCGATTGATGCTCGACCGTCTACAGGAAAAATGTTCAACAACCGGTGACAAGTAAGCTGGAAGGATTTGCGTACCGTCCATAACCACCCTCATATTTTGGACCAGACCGTGCACGACATCGACGGTCTGTACTGCAGTCGTCCGGGCCTCTTCAGGAGTGAGTCGATCTAGCCTCTGCAACACCGCCTCGACCTCATTTTCTCCTAATAGTTTCTTTACCAGTTTCACTGCGTTGCAATTCAGACGAGTGGCACACCGGTGAGGACCCACTTACTTGGCCGCTTTTGTTGGACTTGTTTCGTCACCAAGGCAAGGGTAGAAATCAGTTCCACCATGATTTTCACAAGAATCTCGGTCATAGATTCCGTTGTGGGGACCCTGGTACAAATTTCGAGTCGACTGATGAAGTGATCAATTAATTCGAGCAAGTCGACGATGGCTTCGTAACTGGTGCTGATGTCCTTGACCCCCTGGTGCAGTGCATGTCCGAGTCACTAGGATGTACGCGTGATAGATAGCCAGAATTCATACTGCGAGAAGGATGTTGAAGGCAGAAAATATGTCATTTACAGGCGGGAATGGCTTTTGGTTAAACAATCAGAGGTATGGAACGTTAATCAACTCCTTTTGACGTACCAGTCTGATAACTTCCCCGAGAGCTGTGCTAACAGAAAGTGTATATAGAAGTGAGACGACACGCTTGAGGGACTTTGAGATTTTCCCATCGCTCGCTCGGAATTCGGTGAATGCTCGTGCTTGTTGTTGAAGCACGGCTGTGACGGACTCGACTGAGTCTCGATGTTGCAGTAGTTGGGCGAGAGGGTGTTCTGCTAATGAGGTGCCCGTCTGGGTTTGGTAGTCTTGTAAAGCAGAGTCGAATAGTACTTGAAAACGAGACAATTGTGGCTGATGACTCATATCACTGTTGGACTGGGGAAATGATGGCGACTGGAGACGATTCACGTGGCGGCGATGCCTCGCTTAACCAAGCGAACGCAAGGAAAGTGATTGCCATCTGCCATAGAAACCAGGGGTTGGCATGGGCGCTTAAATGGCCCAAGTTATGACTTTAGTCACGGATCATGACTCACGGCTCAGATGCTCGGAGAGCATGAAGAAAAGCTATATGTTTCCCTGAGCATTTCACGAATCTGACCGCGATACTGTGCAGTTTGTGCAGAATGAATCATCTACTCGCATACCAGGGGTTCTTGGTACAGTATTTCCCTGTCCCTGCCCCTGCCCCAATTGCTGTTTGGGTACACATAACGGCAGCAGCGCAACATACTTTGATAACGTCCCAGGGATA
This sequence comes from Russula virescens, assembly GCA_003316435.1. Classification (NCBI taxonomy): domain Eukaryota; kingdom Fungi; phylum Basidiomycota; class Agaricomycetes; order Russulales; family Russulaceae; genus Russula; species Russula virescens. Next base: position 46,879 of record QFEY01001894.1, on the reverse strand, counting down.
CAGTAGCATCATCCTGACAGAGCCGCGTCAACCTCCACTGCATCCTGCTCTCTTCTCCCTCCCCGCCGTGCACCCAGAAAAGGACTCGACGCCCGTCATCCACGAGCATCTGTGAGCTCAACTTATTGAACCGCACAATGAGTGTGGCTAATGCTTGGCGGAGAGTATGTGGCTATAGTTGGTGCAGTGGATGAGCATACATTCCGATAACGTGCGCATGGAACACTGGCAGGACTAGATACTGACAAGAAGAATAAGGGCAGTGATGGTTTGATGGTGGGATCCCGTGATGAAAATACAAGAACGTTTATCCAGACAGAAAGACGGATTGTCAAATGATCGGCGGAGGCACCTAGCGTCATGGCGTTGGCATTGGCATCAAGAAGGAATGCCGTCTAGATGAATGATTAATTTACTGTAATTACTGTAAGTATCTACTACTATACCCCATTGCCATATCCAGTATCCATCTCACATGAAATTTTACTCAAGCGTAGTTCCGGTCTTCAAGTTGCTGTGTTGCCTCATTCGCAGCATATGCCATGCACAACATTGTTCCTGGCCTCATCGAATGTAGGGCGCGGTATACAATATGTAATCTAAACCCGGTCCGGCTGTATATGGCTCTGAGTGCTAGAGAATTAGCGTGGTGAGTATCGCATACCTATTCGTTAGAACATTCTTCCAACATTTCCTCCACACCGAACAGGATTGCACGACAAAGTTTTCAGGTATCACGAACAGTACCGCACGATCTCAGATACAAGTATATTTTTAGATTTATTACAGCGCGCATACCGTATGTTTGAGAAAAAGCGTACAAAGCAAAAACATCGTCTTATAGATACTGTAACTTTAATATATGTTTGATCATCCTCACCCGTTGGTTCATGCTCAAAAAGGCTATGGGCGGCGTGTTTAAGGAGATCATGTCATGTCCAATGGAGTCCACCCATCGTCGGCCTCGGCCATCGCATCTGCCCCGTTCTCGAGAAGTAGGCGTGCAAGTTCTGCATGTCGTCCCAATACTGTGGCATGTAATGGGGTCCACCCGTCGTGTGCCCGTGCTGTTGCGTCTGCCCCACGCTCGAGAAGTAGGCGGGCGATTTCGAGACCTCCGTGCTCGGCTGCGACATATAATGGAGTCGATCCGTGATTGTCCCGAGAGTTCACATCTACGCCGCGCTCGAGAAGTAGGCGTATGAGCTCTACATGTCCATTGGCTGCCGCGAGATGTAATAGTGTCTGCCCATCGTCGGTCATTGTTGTCGTATATGCCCCGCGCTCGAGAAGTAGGCTTGCGAGTTCGACATGTCCCTGATCTGCTGCGATGTATAATGGGGTCAACCCATGTTTGTCCTGTGCTTTGACATCGACGCCGTGATCGAAGAGAAGGTGTACGAGTTCTACATGTCCCTTAGATGCCGCGAGATGTAGTAGTGTACGCCCGTCTTTGGTCGGTGTTGCCGCATCTGCCCCGCGCTCGAAAAGTAGGCGTACGAGTTCGACATGTCCCTGATCTGCTGCGACACATAATGGGGTCCATCCATCGTTGTTCTTAGTCCCCACATCTACGCCGTGATCGAGAAGGAGGCACGCGCCTTCCACATGTCCAAACTTTGCTGCGAAATGAAGTGGGGTCCATCCGTCCTTGTCGCGAGCAGCCGCATCCACGCCACATTCGAGAAGAAGCTTTGCGGATGCAACATGTCCCGCCGCCAACGCAACATGCAGTGAAGTCAACCCGCGCATGTTCTTGGCCGTGGCATCTAGGCCATTCTTGAGAAGAAGGCGGGCGACCTCCACGTGTCCTGTCAACGATGCTACATGCAATGGAGTAGACCCGGCATTGTCCTTGACAGTCACGTCTGCGCCATGCTCTAAAAGGACTCGGATGGCGTCCGCATGTCCACCGCATGATGCTGCCTTTAATAGAGAGACCTGACGATCGGTTTGGACTACTAGATCCCCACTACGCTCGAGAACGGTGCGTATGATCTCAACATCTCCCTCGAACAAGGCCTGATGTAGCTGAGTCCAGTCGTCGAGAACCTCTGACATCACGTCTACACCGAACTCGAAAAAGACCCTCGCGACTTCAACGTGGCCCCCGGCAAGCGCCAGCGCAGACGGGGTATTTCCAAACTCGTCCTCGGTTGTTGTACCTACGCCACGCACCAGCAGGAAGCGGACCATTTCGACATGGCCCCCACTTGATGCCAAGTGCAACGGGGTTGATTTGCGTTTGTCCAGGGCTTCTGCACGAGCGCCATGGTCAAGAAGGACAAAAGCAGCTTCTACATGCCCACCCCTGGAAGCCAGATGCAATGGAGTCGATTTGTGTTCAAAACCGCGAGAGTCCACGTCTTGTGAGTTTTCCATTACCAGAAATTTTATTATGGTGTCTAAGCCACACAACGCCGCATAATGCAACGGCGTTCCACGGGGACGTGGTGGCTTTTCGCTTCTCTTTTCTCGACGCCAGTACCGGTCTTCCAAATCGTGTATCCACACCCACACCGCGAAGTGGTATTTGTTTGGGTCAAATAGCTGTTTCATCCCAAGATCTACCTTTCGAGACACGTCCTCGAACCGGGCATGGTCCACCCAGTGCTCCGCGGCGTATTCCGCAAGAGGATGTTTCTCCAGGTCATTTCTGATAATGTTTTTGTCCAGGTATAAGAGAATGCCCAGGCAGGCTTGCGCGGCGAGGGTGTGAGCGCATGTTGAAGAGACATGATAACTGCGGAGGATAATGTCGCTTGATTCGGCAAGGCGGGAAGATGTCAAGAACTCCTTGACAGAAAAGTGGGAGAATTGAATCACTGGGAAACCATTGACGTCGCAAATGGCCAACAAACTTGAGGTTGAAGACAGCACCGCGTCAACTGGATCCTCCAGAATCCAAGCCCTATGGAATTTCGGAATTGGTCCTGCTGTAAAGTCGAATCCGAGCAGCTGCGCAAGCTCCTCTACACGGAGCGGGCGAGAAGCAACCGCAACAAATTGGAGGAGACGATGGGCAACATCCCAGTTTGCTTTACTGATATCTTTCAACGCCCGCTCATAGGTCTCATCTAGCGTCTTTGGTAGTTCCTCCAGAGTGCGCCGTATACGTCCCGGGAGGCAGAGACGAAGGTAGCCCAACTGACAATGGATCCAACGGAACCTGTAATAGACGTTAATGGGAGTTAATAGACGCCTGGCACGCTAAGGCTTACATGCCATCGGCTTTCTTGGTGAGCACATCAATGACCAGTTCCTTGTCAGCTACATTCCATCTTCGCATCAATCTATCCGTGGTAACGACCGACTTGATATAGGTAGCTATGTCCTCCAATTGTCCAATTTCGTCATGCAGGGAAATGGAACGGAAGGTCAAAGGAACGAGGACAGCCTTGATATCCATCTCGGGTCGGCTAGTGACACAAATGCGAAGATTCGGAACTTGTGAGTTGATGAGCTCCTCCACAAACGTTAAAACATTATCGCGCGGGGAAGGAAAAGATGATGTGATTGGACATTCATCCAGGGCGTCCATAATCAGGTAGACCGGTGCTTGTCCCTGAAGATTTACTATTTCCTTCAAGCATTCGACAAGTGCGTCGTCTCCAGGTTGTCTTGAACCATTGCTATATTCCAGATAAAAATTTGCCAGAATGTCAGAGTAGACGTCGGATTGGTGACAAAGTTGGACTAGCAGAGACGAGACCAGTCCATGCAGGTCCTTCTTTTCACTTTCCCGAAAGTCACAATAAAAAAATGCCAGTGATGCAAGTCCTGACTTTCGCATGCCGTCGATATCTTGGATAATCGAAGAGCTGGTCAACACCATAAGTCATTGAGATAGAGACATCGCAAGATTACAGACCAAAGGATGCTCTTCCCCGCTCCCGCTACGAAACGAGAGAAAAATATCAGTCTCTGTATCGGCAACCAGGCTAGATGATCGCGAACGTTTTCCATGAATCCATAGAAGGGAACACGTTCCAGACGATTTCCATTCTGAGAAAGCATTGCTAGGGATAAACCACGTCGCTGTCCCGGTGTGGCGCGATCGGCACGCGATGTTATGATTTTTCCATGGATCAGGCGGAGAGAGCCAGCGCTGCATCGCTCGGCATAACTTGTCACCTGCCAAACGGCGTCAGTGCTCCGCCACCTGGCCGAGTTCTACATAACTCACGTTTCGACTTGTTCATGTCACTCGCAATTTGCTGCATGATTTCTAACGCTCAGTCAGACATAGAATCAGTCCATGTCACCGAGAAAATGTACCGAGGGCATCCAGGACGCTGTCGATTGATGCTCGACCATCTATAGGAAAGGCGCTAGACGACCAGTAGCAAGCTCGACAAGTGCGTCCACTTACCATCCATGACCACTCTCATATTCTGGACGAGGCCGTAGACGACCTCGAGGGTCTGTGCTGCGGTCGTCCGGGCTTCATCGAGAGTGAGCCGATCCAACCGTTGTAACACCGCCTCGACCTCATTCTCTCCTAACAGCCTCGTTACCAGCTTCACTGCATCGAAATTCAGACCAGCAGCATACCAACGAGAGCGCTCTTACCTGGTCGCTTCTGTTTGATACGTTTCGTCACTAAGGCAAGGGTGGAAACCAGTTCCGCCATGATTTTCACGAGGATCTCGGTCATAGCCTCTGTTGAAGGGACCCTAGTATATATATCGAGCCTGTTGATGAAGTGTTCAACCGATTCGAGCAAATCGACGATTGAATCGTAGCTGGTGCTGACGTCCTTGACCGCCTGATCAATAGATGTCATTAGGATGTACACGTGGGATATAACTACGAGTCGTACAGCAAGAAGGACGGCAAAGCCAGTGAATACAGCCCTTGCAGGTGGAAATGGCTGTATAATAAACTATCCAGCAGATTTAGAGTACCGATTACCGCCCCCAAACGCACCATTCCAATAGCTTCACCGAGGGAAGAACTAACTGAGAGTGTATACAAAACCGAAACAACGTGTTTGAGGGATTTCATGATTCTGCCATCACTTCCTCGAAATTCGCGAAACGCTTGTGCTTGCTCTTGAAGCACAGCGGTAACGGATTCGACGGATTCGCAAATTTGGAGTTGCTGGGCAAGCGGATGATCGGCCAATACCGTGCCCGTCTGCTTTTGGTAGTCTTGCAAAGCAGACTCGAAGAGGGCCCGAAAACGAGAACATTGTAACTGATCATCCATAATGACATACCATTGCGGGGAGACGACGGCTTGAGAGTAGGTTGTGGTAGATGGAAAAAGCGAGGCCCTCTCAGTGCGCGTGCCGCGGCGTGCGCGATTCCTCGAGGCCGGAGCTGATTGCGTAAGACGAATATGTCAGCACTTATATTTGGTTGTGTTTGTCGCGCGGCGCTAGTTTTAGCAGATCTTACACGTCGTCCTGTTTGTTAGGCAGGCTCGCCTACAGTATGATAGCAATAAAGCCTAATAAAGTGCGACGCTTGTGTTACGCCCTTTCCATATCCGCTTCAATTGACCTGCTAGATAAAGCTTGAGGCGTATCAAGCAGTAAGTTACATTATGTACAGTACAGTGATGGCTAATGGCAGACAGCCCTGGGCCTAAGAACGACCAATTTGGCTAATCGTCCCTGACGCGGACCTTCACCTCTCACCACTCAGGCTACCGATCAGGTGGTGGAAATGACGGCCGGCGCAACATACTTTGCCACCGATCCGCCACTCGCATCACCCCTCAAGTCCACCCATCGCGTCGCAGGCCCACGCTGCACACGCACATACTCAACTTCCCTGGGCGGCGGCGGCACGCGCGACTGCGCCGCCTCGTGCCCGTCCTCCTCCTCCGCATCCTCCTCTTCGCCCTCCTCACCACGCTCCTCCTTGCGTCTCGAAAAGCTGCCATACGACCCGACCGTGACGCGCTTGGTGCGCGAATCAAGCGACAAAACACGATGTCCCACGTTCCCAGCGGGCGCAGAGGAGAGTATAGCAGTAGCAGCGGCAGTAGCAGTATTAGTAGCATGCTGAGGACCCCCCAGCGCGGGAAACGCGCCTTCGGCCAGCCGCTGCGCCTCCTCTTCCCTCTTGCGTTCCGCCTCCTCCTCTGCGAGCGTCTGCACGCGTTGTTCCTCGAGCTGCGCGATGAGCGCGCTACGCGCGGGCGGCGTTAGGAGCGGCGTGGCGCAATGCGGGCAGGGCCGGTGTGGACGGTGATGCGCGCAGAGGATGAGGCCGCAGTGGGTGCAGATGGGGGTGTATTCCGATAACGCGTGGACGCGGGCTGCGCGGGAGATGGTGTCGGCGTAGGGTATACGAACAATGATAATGATGGATCGGTCGTGGGTTCTAAGATGAAAGGAACGAAAGAAGATGGAAAGGAACGTTTACCCTGGCAGAAACATGCGTCGCGATCTTCGGTGGCACTGATTTTTTGGGTGTTGGGTTGTGGTCTTGGTGCTGGTGGGGTGGACTCGGAGGAAAGGAGACCCTCGATGAGCTCGTCGAGCCTGCGCACCGCAGCGCTGCGTGGAGGCTCAGGTGCGGCCGCATTGGCTTTCCCCTTGCCCTTTCCCCTTCCTTGTCCCCTTTCCGACTTTGCTGGCTGCGATGACCCGGAAGGACGGATGCGGTCAGAGACAAGAGACCCCCTGGAAGAAGCCCATGGTGTTCCGCGACGGGGGGGCATCGTTTTGGTATAATGGGGTTAAAGTATGTCGTAGACGAACCGTTGTTATGAGTCTGATGAGGGTAGAGCATTTATCGCGCCAGGCGCCGGCACTAATCGGCTTCCGCCGCGCACTGTCACAGTGCCTCACCACTGCTTTATCAATCCACTAAGAGTCTGCTAGGTAAAGGTATCACGATTTGGACTACTAGATCTAGAAGAGACAAGGAGCGGTAGTATATATACAACGCACTGGCGGCACAAAGTTCATCAAAGAAAACCGTACTAAGGTAGAAGTAGCAAGGGTAACGAGGTCCTTCATGGTCCTACTGCGAACCAACCACACCCATTCTTCACACTGTCTAATAAAAAAATGTCATGTTTAGTTGATCGTATGTTGATAATGTGCGGAGAAACGAAGTATATCATGTCCTGAATATTCGTGCAGTCCACGTCCAAGCCTAGCCTGCTTATAGCTCACGACATGGCTGGCTGACTAGTAGAAACTAATCGCTGCTATGCGCGTGCAGAAATTAAGGGGGCTCCAGTCGTCAGCGGTAGCGAGTCCTCCGATGCGGGCGGCGATGGGTATGGTGGCAACATAGAAACGCCACCCTTCTGAGGTGGGTCCATGCCGATGTCGGTGTTCAATGATATTTGAGGTTTTGCTCGAAGTGGTGGCAGTGTGCGGGCACTCGACACCGCCACGCTCACTTCTGGTGTCGGCCGCTCGTATGTTGGTAGTGGCGGGCTATTTGCAGCCAAATTAAGGATGCGTTCCTCTGAACGCGTCATCGGTAGTGCGCCGTCCCACGACGCTTGGACGCCACGTCGGCGTGTCTCGCCACGAGCGATGTCTCCCTTGGCATTATTGTACATCCAAAGCCCCAGGAAAGTTAGTGCGATACCAACTCCCTGAAGAGGGTGGACGTGTTGATTGAACCAAACTAGCGCAATGCAAATTACAGCCACTCGTTTGAAGAGGGAGGCAATAGAATATGTGACGGGTGATACAGAGGCGAGAATGATGAACGCGATGATGTTTTGCGCAAAGTGGACAACCCCATTGAGGAACATATAATAGGCGACCGAATGGGTGGTAGCATGTTGGTGTGCGGGATGAATGATGTGACCCGGTTCTGCCGCTTGTGCAGCCATGAGAAGGGGAAGGTCGGTAAAGGCCCAAATCGGGATCATAAGGAGAAAGGCCATAGATGACGAATAGAAAAGTAGATTCAGCTTGTCGAGCCTGTGGTGAGAAGCCGCAGCGCCGGTAGGCATGATCTTCTTGAAGAAAATATTGGACGAAACGAAGACAATGGCCGAACCAAACGCGCATAATAAACCGGTAGCGTTGGAGGCTGACATGTCAAACGAGCAGGCCAGCATAACACCTATGGTAAGAGGTAATAGGGATATGTATGTCTTGGCAGAATATCGTACCCCAAATAGAAGGGCGTACGCAGCAACGGTGAAGAGCGGTGAAAGCGCCTAAGAGGGTCACATGTTTACCACGGTCGATCACGAAGAGAGTGGGTACGTACCTTGATGGTGTGCGTTGTGCTCACAGGAATTCGTGATATCGCCATGCTCGAAAAGATATGACCACCGACTTGAAAGCAACCCATCGGCAGCGTATCCTTCAAAATAGCTCGAGTTGGGCGGCGCATGCGTGAGAACCGAATGATAGGGGACATGAAGAGTAGGCAGTAGGCTGCGACGAAGCCAAACTGCACAAAGGTGAGGGTGACGGGGTACCGAAATTGGTTGAAGATAGCCTTGCCAGTGTTGGAGGATAAGGCAGAGGAAGCATACCATAGTCCACAAAGGAGCATAAAGCGCACCGTCGGCCATGATGGGAGGTCGAGTAGGTGTGAGGGTGAGTTTGGGTCGAGGGAGGGTTGCGGGGTAACAAGACCGCTCGCGCGGCGAGAGATTAATGTAAAATTCGGCAAACTATTGCTAGAAGATCTGAATAGTTTACGAGTGGCCTTCCTGAACTGGGTAAGAAGGCCAAAGTGATCCGATGAGCTCCTCCAGTCCGCCAGTCCGCCGTTGTTCTTTTCATGTTGGTGCATGGGGAGAGTACCGGAAGGGCTGCTGGCCAGCCAGCTACGGCTTGTCTTGAGGGTCGAGCTGAGAGAACTCAGATACGTGGATTTTTCGTCAAATTGGCGCCATGGCTGATGGGACGAATTGGAGGAAAGTCGGGGGGGTGCATGGGAAGTCATCCGACCGAAGTTTTGTGGGAATATGGTTCACCTAGACCACTATGGGGAGTGTGTCCCAGCGGTTGAAAGGGAGGAGGATGAGAGATGGGAGGAAAAAGAGGTGAAATGATGGCTGTTGTCGTCGGTTCGGGGCTGTTCACTTCATTCGGCTCGGCAATCTGCGGTCTGATTACGTAATTTATTCCCGCATTAGCGGAGATTTGCGCTTGTGTCTCCAAGAGTCGTCCAAGACGGTCAACTATAGCTAGGAAGGGTGTTGGTATCGGCCTGCAAGCCATCTTCCAAGTTGTAGTCATTCTTCCTCCTTCCCCATACGAACACAAGATGCCTTGTGTTGTACTGTATCGTGACCTCGGCTGCGTGTTATTCCTACCGATATATTCCCGGTCGTCCCTGTAGATCCCACTTCTCGTCCCTGAATTCCCCACCGGATCAATACCAGTTGTAGCCCTGCAATGTGCCTTGGCCAGCTTATATGCTATCCGATCGGAGGCCCTCCCCTTCTGTACCAGGCCGTTTCCATACAAAGGCGCTACGCCTTTCCGTTCTACCGCGGGCCCCACATATGCAAGGCTCCGGTGTCACGGTCAGCTGGCCGGGAATAGTCGCACGGGCGCCTGGCGTACCAGGCCAAGCCGAGCTACCACAGTCATCTTCATTATGCTGAAGATGATCGTAACACATGCCATATTACTTTGGCATAGGCTGTGACAGCGATTCATCTGTTAATGAGTCATACACAACGTGCCAGGCAAGACGTTCATTGAGAACTAATGACAATTGAGCCACGTACTACGTAGTTCGTAAAGGAGCTAAGAGATGACACCAGAAAGAGCATACTATCAGAAGCACAAAGGGACGACAGTCACAATAACGTGAAACCAAGGGGAGACCATCTTAAGACTCAGGTGATGGTTGCGGAACATCGGCTGTCGACTGGGGGCGAGACCCCAACCCCGTCTATAAGCGAGAAGAAAGGTGTGTGTCAGTAAGAGTTGATATCCCACATGGCTGACGTGTATGTGATTGACAGTATGATATGACCAACCTCATTGTAGATCGCCTCGATCCATTCAATGTCGGTGATGGAATCTTCTGCGTTATACCAATGCTCAGGGTTGCGACCCCGCACCTTGTCGACGAATGCCTCCAGCTGATAGCGATATCTACAAAGAGTAGGCTGACGTTAGACTAGAAGTACAAGAAAGATACGAGAATACTTGCGTAGACCACCCGAGATTCCCGTACTGCTTTTCCGTCCGCTTCCGCATCGGCCCACCCTCATATTCAGAACTCTCAATCGTGATGTAGTGATAAATCCAAGGCAACACAAAATTCGACAGCTCAACAGTTCCGTGAGTCCCAGTGACACGCACAGACGCCTTCGGCCACTGCGGAACGAAGCCAAAAAGTGGTGGGAGCCTCAGATGTGCATAGAGCGTCGCGGTCAGCCCGTCGGCGGGCCCGATTCCCCCTCTCGGCGTGGGAAAGGCAAGCGTAGCGGTGGTTCCAAGGTCAACTCGAGGGAACTTTGGATCTATGTCGGCATTGGCTGAGATGACTTTCGTGGGGTCCGCGCCTGCCAGGTACCGCGCCACAGATAAAGTGTAGCCTGCAAGGAATAGTACCGTAAGAATCGCGGAGGATCGCATTGCCAAACTCACATCCCGGGTCCATCATGCTACCACCACCTAAATCGTACACCAGACGAATGTTACCATCCTTGAAGACGCCGCCGGGGAAAGCAAGATTAGCCTCAATCTTCGCGATTTCTCCGAGCTCGCCGCTATCGACGATTTCCTTCACGCGATGCATCGAAGGGTGGAACCTGCCCCGCATATTGCTCGGAACACAGTCGAGGCAAAAGGTCATGTGCGGACCTACCGATAATGGAAGGCTTCCATGAGCACTAGACGTTTCTCTTTAGCAAACGCAAACATCTTGCGTGTCTCTGCGGCCGTGTTCGAGCTTGGTTTCTCGAGAAGGACATGCTTTCCAGCAGCGAGCGCTTTCATAGTCCACTCATAATGGAGGCCATTAGGCAACTACGACGCAACTGGGCTGAGAAGGGGGCTCTTCAGAACCAAGGGTCATGGGACGCACGGGGTTATACACGACATCGATCTCTGGATCGTCCAATAGTCCTTCGTTTGGTGATTAACAAGGTAGTATCGAGTGATGTAGTATGTCAAACATGTACTTTGATAAGCGCCGGGGCCGCCATACGCCTTTGGAATGTTGTGTTTCTTCGCAAATGCGTCGGCACGTCCCTGGTCTCGGGCAGCGATGGCCTTTACAATCGCATCGGGATGACTCTTGACGGGAAAAACTAGGGCGAAAGGTGCGATGGCGGCTGCACCAAGGATGCCGAAGCGCAAAGGCGACTCGGTGGGTGATTCCGGGAGAGGAGGGTTGAAGAACTAGCAAGTGTGCGGAGTGTGTGCGGTTGGATAATATTAGCGTGCTGATTATGTAATAACGGACAAAGAGAAGGACACACGAGATATATGCGCTTTGCAAACCCGTAAAGCGAAGTCATCATATGGGACGGCAAGAGGGGGAGCTCGGAGGAATTTACCCATACTCGATCGCATATAAGGCCCAAATTCACATCCTTTCCGGCGGCGCAGCACATGGTACTATATCGGTCGAGCTGGCCCAGACGCGCGTTGCATGCGAGTGATACGACCGCGACACCCAACATCAAGTTGCTTGCGTTTGTGTCATGTCTTTCCATTGCCCCATGGGATCCCTACGACGGCTACTACTACTGTAGTAGTAGACATGGCTATACCCATCTATCAGTCGTCAAACATAACTCTAGCTGCCATGGCAAGTTCGAGGAACATCCCTTAAGCCTAGTATATGGGTTTGTTCGTCGGTTAATTCTTGAATAATTGTGCTGACCCAAGACAGTTACTACTAGCGCCATCACACTAGGACGGACAACCATCGAACAAACGGCTCAAGTCGACTAGTAGGTAGATCGGCTGCTGACTCAGGTGAGCAGGTCAAACCAATCCTGATTTACCCATCCACACCTGGCCTAGTTGGCCAACCTTTGCTGTGTAGGGTACATTTCTTCCGGGGACTATCGCCCAGGGTCCATCAATTGTGTGGCACCAAAACCCCCGTTGGTGCACAGCACTTGCTTTGTTCTCCACGTGGCGCATGTTGGTAGTGGTCAAAGGACCTTCGCGCGTCCACAATCTGTACCCCGTCATATACCTCTTCCACATGGGCCTGCTGACATGTTACACTAGCCAACAAGACGTCTACTCCCGCTTGTATGGGAGCCGCATGTTATCCTTATTTGGTTTCACATGGTTCTCTGCAAAAATCGTAAGCTTGGTTGGTTTGCGGGGTAGTCTCGCAAATGGCCGAGAATTTAAGGAGGGCACTAACACGACGGTTGAAGTGGTGTGGGGATGGGACTTTGCTTCACTGTCACGAAGCAGAACTACAGTAGTACCCCGAATCACCTCCGCGAAGCGCAAGAGGTCTTGCCCCCAAGCTCACCCCATATGTTTGGGTACTGACACTCTGATGGCAGCAGAGGTGAGGGCACATCTGGAACAATCTCCCCTGAGACTCTATTACCCTGTTGGAAGTACCCATTATATGCATCTTCTGGGGTATAGGCAGTGGTGTTGTATGGGCTGCAAGCCGGGCACAGGGCTATGTGATAGCGAAATCCGCTATGCTGTCTCCATCTGTGGAGAGTGGAGATTGGAGATCTTAAAACACCCTCCTATGTATTTATTTCAATTTTTTTTTGTCTTTGAACCCGGTTTCAGTTGCATACCACTCGGAGCGCAGCAATGGTGATGAGTTGTCGTGGGTCGTGACCTACGAGTCGAGCCCCTCAAGTGCGGAGTACAGGTTTGGGACTTGCGTAGAGATAGTAGTCTACGTGCTTCCCGTAGGCCAGGAGTAGTGCAGAAAAGGCTTTACATACTCCGAAGGGCTAATGAAGATCTGCTAGTTTCGGGAATGACGTGCGATATCATCTAGAAAAAAACATCCCATGTAAATCGATCCCTCGCTGAGTTGAGTTGATTATGATGTACTGTAGTTCCTTCGGCATGATTTAGGGATCTCCCATGCCCATCTCATAGTCCTGACCCTTACAGGGATTCGCGCGGCTAAATATTGAAAGCTAGGGCTGCGCATAACGGAGGACTCGCTTGAGAGTGTTTCGATTGTGTTATGCAACTAATGGTCAATTCAGTAGAAGTTATCATTAAGTCGTCACTATGGGTTTCCCGTCCTTTATACTGTCCAAAAGCACTGAGTGGCTATGGTGACGCAGCGAGGGCAGAGCAAGAAGCGTGAGGAGCGAGACCCAGTGGGAGACGAGGTGAGTCAGGCGCACGCTAGGAACGTCGGCCGGGATCTGGTTCAAACGCTAATAGGTTTGGTGACTCGGATACAGTGTCAGAAGTTTGGGTCATAAAAGGTGAGGGCACGTAGTAAGGCGAAGATGGCTTATGGGTCACAGAGAATTCGAGGATGAAATGGGAGTGTGCCATTAGAAAGTCAGATGTCCGAGTTTATATACATACAAGTCTCCTGTAGCTACAAGGACTCGGAGGGTATTGAATCGAATTGTGGTTGTAGGAACGCACTGGGACACTGGGGAGCAACGAGGGAATAGAAGAAGTGGGCAGACAAAGAGGGGTCGGGTATTGAAAAGCACATGATGGAGAAGGGAAGGACATAAGGAACATACGAGTCGAAGAATGACACCGAGAGAGGGCGCAACGCCCGAGAAGATAAGGGGGTCTACACTTAGAGTACTAAGGTACCCCAGTCACCTCCGTTATGCTGATAATGCATCGATGATCGCGACACACGTCGTAGTACTTCGGCAGAGACCACGACGGCAATTTATCTATTTATGAGCGATACATGTGCCAGGCGAGACATACATTTAACACTCATGACAATTGGGCCATGTACTACGTAGTTAGTAAAGGAGTTGAGAGATGATGCATCGATGATGCCAGAAAGAACATGTTAGAAATACACAGGGAAAACTGTCACAATAACGTGAAACCAAAGGGACAGTAGTACTCTTTTCAAACCATCCTTCGTAAAGTTACTTAACAGACATTTGCGGAACTTCGGCTGTCGACTGCGGGCGAGACCCCAACCCTGTCTATGAGCGAGAAGAAACACGTGTGTCAGTAAGAGTTGATGGCCCCGCATGGCTGACGTGTATGCGATTGACACGACCAACCTCATTGTAGATCGCCTCGATCCATTCAATGTTGCTGATGGAATCTTCCGCGTCATACCAATGCTCAGGGTTGCGACCCCGCACCTTGTCGACGAATGCCTCCAGCTGATAACGATATCTATATAGAGCCGCAGGCTGACGTCAGAGTGGAAGTGACAAGAAAAATACGAGGATACTTGCGTGGTCCATCCGAGCTTCCCATACTGCTCTTCCGTCCTCTTCCGCATCGGTCCACATTCAAATTCTAGGCTCTCGATGGTGATATAGTGATAAATCCACGGCCCCGCAAGACTTGACAGCTCAACAGTTCCGCGCGTCCCAGTGACACGCACAGACGTCCATGGCCACGTGGAACGAAGCCAAAGCGCGGTGGGAGCCTGAGATGTGCAACGAGTGTCGCGGTCAGCCCTTCGGCAGGCTCGATTCCCCCTCTTGGCGTGGGAAAGGCAAGAAAGGCAAGCGTAGCAGTGGTTCCAAGGTCAACTCGAGAGAACTTTGGGTCTACATCAGCCTTAGCTGAGATAACTTTCGTGGGGTCCACGCCTGCCAGGTACCGCGCCACAGATAAAGTATAGCCTGCAAGGGATAGTCCCGTAAGAATCTCTGGAGATCGCACCGTCAAACTTACATCCCATGTCCATCATTCCACCGCCACCTAAATCGTACACCAGACGAATGTCACCATCCTTGACGAAGCCGGCGGGGACAGCGAGATTGGCCTCAATCTTTGTCATGTCGCCGATCCCACCGCTGTCGATGATTTCTTTCACACGACGAGTTGAAGGGTGGAACCTGCCCCGCATATTGCTCGGAACACGATCGAAGTAAAAAGGTCATGTGCGGGCCTACCGATAATGGAAGGCCTCCATGAGCACTAGGTGTTTCTCTTGAGCAAATGCAAACATCTTGCGTGTCTCTTCGGCCGTGTCCGAGCTCGGCTTCTCGAGAAGGACGTGTTTTCCAGCAGCGAGCGCCTTCATAGTTCACTCGTAATCGAGACCATTAGGCAACTAGGATGCGACCGGGGTAAGAAGGCTATTTAGAATCAAGGGATATACGACGCACTGGGTTATACACGACATCGATCTCCGGATTTTCCAATAGTCCTTCGTTGGGTAATCAACACAATAGTATCGAGTGATGTAGTATGTCACACACGTACTTTGAGATACGCCAGGACCGCCATAAGCCTTTGGAATGCTATGTTTCTTCGCGAATGCGTCCGCACGCCCCTGGTCTCGGGCAGTGACGGCGTTTACAACGGCATCGGGATGGCTCTTGATGGGAAAAATAAGGGCGGTAGGTGCGATGGCAGCTGTACCAAGGATGCCGAAGCGCAAAGGGGACTCGGTGGGTGATTCCAGGAGAGGAGGGTTAAAGACCTGGCAATCGCGGTTGGACCAGGATCATGTTAGCAACGGCGCTGATGATATAATAACAGACAAAGAGAAGAATGCACGAGATATATGCGCTTTTCCAACCTGTAAAGCGAAGTCCTGATGGAGAGACGGTAAGACGAGGGAACAGAGTCGGAGGAACTTACGCAGACTCATATAAGTCGGCCCCAAGGGTTGCTCTTGACCAGCAAGGATTCTGCACCCCTCCTGAATGATGTCTTTAATGTCACAGATATTGGCAGTCACACTCGGCATTTAATACCAAGAGAAGTTGCCCACCAGACACTATAGTACTGCTGCGAGGGTGACACACTCGGACAAATAAGCAAGTCGTGTTGCGTCTACCCGAGCGGGGGTTGAATCTAGATCTACAATTGTCACGGTGAAACATCATGTCGACATATCTTTTCCAATTGTTGGACATACGCCCCAGAAATTGAGAATTCTCTTCCTATCCACCCGTATGGCTTTCAAAAAAAGGAGGGATTTTTTGGAGGAGTATTTGGGCCAGCAACTGTATATTATTCCGAAATTTGCTTTGTGTCACTCAAAGATTACTGTGCAGAAAGATCACCACCCCATATTTTGCCCAAGGTATTTTTTAGACATCTCTGGGAAAGGTATCCGTTCACCGACCTTATAATTCCGAGGGGCCAGCATTGCCAGATGTGTTTGTAAAATCGATTTTGAAACTCTATCGTTTTGAAACCCACTACACGTGATACAGTAGTAGGACTGTTGACACGTGATAGTAGGACTGCGGATACGTTTATCGCGCACTCTCACCCGCACCCTCATCATTCACACTCACAATATCTTCCTTTCTAAAGACTAATTTAGTGTCCGCCCGACATTAGAAGCCATGCAACGGATTGCGAGTGACATCAACGAGTCGAAACGTGAGTCATGTTTTAACTTGGACGAGTGACGGAGTACGAAGATTGTCTGGCAGGTGAAAAGTTACAGAAAGACGTCCGCGATTGGCTCTCTCCGGTGCCCGATCCATGGATAAATCACAACACTGCTTGTGGGTCGCAGCACACGGGAACTGCGACGTGGTTTATACATAGCAACGCTTTCTCCGAATGGAAAGCCTCTGTACAGGGCTCCCTGCTGTGGGTTCACGGAAAACGTACATGGTTACAGCCCGCTTACCGTTACAGAGACTGATGGTCTTCTCCTTTTGTAGCGGGAGCAGGGAAGAGCGTTTTGTGGTACGTTAATCCTCCAATGTCTCCTTATTGATTTATCATTGTGGCCAGTTCCTCAATTATCGAAGACATTGACCGAATTCAGAAATCTGGTCTCGCTTCGCTGGGATTTTTCTACTGTGACTTTCGGGATGATAAGAAGCATCATGTCCGTGGACTAGTCTCATCTTTACTACTCCAAATTTGTCATCACTCCGACCCCTTCTCTGACGCTCTGTCCAACTTTTACCTCGAGCACGGCAATGGTTCGAGGCAACCAAGTGACGGTTCACTTGTCAAATGTCTAAAGGAAGTAATAAAGCAGCCAGGTCAAGCACCGGTCTACCTGATTATCGATGCCCTTGATGAATGCTCGGTCACGTCACTAGCATCACCTCGCGGTGATGTTCTCACGCTTTTGGCGAGTCTCATCGACTTACAAATACCGAATCTTCGTATTTGCGTCACAAGCCGACCAGATACGGACATCAAGGCTGTCCTCGACCCGTTGACCTTCTGTTCTATCTCCTTACATGACCAGATCGGACATATGGAGGACATAGCTAAATATATAAAGGAAGTTGTCAACACGGATCGATTTATGCGAAGATGGAATGCGGCCGACAAGCAACTCGTCATCGACGTGATAACCAATAAAGCCAATGGCATGTAAGCCGTGATGACTTCAGACATCAATCGTCGATTTTCACATCCATTTCAGGTTCCTTTGGGCCGATTGTCAGCTGTCTTACCTCCGCCAGTGCCTCCCAGGAGGTATTCGACGCGCTTTAGACGAACTACCGGAGACACTTGATGGGACTTATGAACGAATATTAAAAGATATCGCTAAAACAAATTGGGAGGATGCTCACCGTCTCCTCCAATTTGTCGCCGTTGCTTCCCGCCCACTCCGGGTCGATGAACTGGCACAGTTTCTTGGGTTCGACTTCAAGGTGGGACCAGTTCCGAAATTTCCCGAGCGTTGGCTGCTCGAAGATCCAGTGAACGCGGTGCTGTCTACAACTCTAAGTCTCCTGGCCGTAGTCGTCGTTGATGGTTCTCTAGCGATACAATTCTCTCATTTTTCGGTCCAGGAATTCTTGACATCTTCCCGCCTTGCGGAGGCAAATGATATCATTCTCCGCCGGTATCACGTCTCTATACCACACGCCCATGTCCTCGCTGCGCAAGCGTGCCTAGGCATCCTGTTACACCTCGACAAGCACATTACTAGAGACGACCTGGAGAAAATGCCTCTTGCAGAATATGCTGCAGAGCACTGGGTGGACCATGCACGGTTCGAGGACGTAGCCCAGAAAGTGGAAGATGGGATGAAACAACTGTTTGACCCAAGCAAACACCACTTCGCGATGTGGATTTGGATCCGTGATTTGGAAGACCAGTACTGGCGTCGGGAAAAGCGAGGCGAAAGGCCATCAGAGCCGCGCGGAACGCCTTTACACTATGCGGCGTTGTGTGGCTTAGACGCCATCATCAAATTGCTGTTAACTGAACGATCACAGGAGGTGGACTCTCGTGGCTTTGAACATAAATCCACCCCATTACATCTCGCATGTAGGATGGGGCATGTGGAAGTTGCTCGTATCCTTCTGAACGAAGGCGCAGACGCTGAAGCCCAGACCAAGCGTAAGTCAACTCCACTACACTTGGCATCACGGGGGGGCCATATGGATGTTGTACGCCTCCTTCTGGAGTGTGCAATCGATACGAAAGCGATGGACGAGTCTGCACGAACTCCATTTCAGCAGGCGTTGTCAGGGGGCCACGTCGCAGTCGCGAGGGTTTTTCTCGAGTTCGGTGTAGACGTGATAGCACAGGTACTCCATGAGTGGAGTCCGCTGCATCAGGCACTATTCGATGGAAATATTCAAGTCCTACGCGTCCTTCTCGAGCGCAGGGGTAGCTTAAAAGGACAAGCCAATAATCAAGTGTCTCTATTTCGGGCAGCTATACTTGGGGGACATGCAGACTCCATCGGAATCCTGATTGAACACGGCGCAGATATTAACGTCCAGGATAAATACGGGTTGTCTTTATTACATCAAGCGTCGATGACAGGGCATATGGAAGTTGCCCGCATCCTTCTCGAGTATGGTCTGGATCCCAAAGCCCAGGACAAGGATGGGATGACTACCCTTCATCACGCATCCGCACGGGGACAGGAAGACTTTTCACGCCTCCTTCTTCAATGTGACGTGGATTCAAACGCTCGCGACAAGGCCGGGCGTACCCCACTACATTTTGCAGCTTATTGTGGACAAGTGGAAGTTACCCGCCTACTTCTCGAGTGTAAGGCAGATACCAAAGCCCAGGCCAATGACGGGCGGACCCCACTATACGTTGCTGCCTACGAGGGACATGTTGAACTCACATCCCTACTTCTCGAGGGCAAGGCAGATACCACAGCCCAGGCCAGCGATGGAGGGACCCCATTACATGCCGCTGTGTATAAGGGACATCTAGAACTAACACACCTACTCCTAAGGCACAAGGCAGATATCACAGCCAAGAATGGCGATGGGCGGACCCCATTGCATATCGCTGCGTATCAGGGACATATCAAACTCGCACGTCTACTCCTCGAGCATGAGGCGGATATTACAGCTCAGGCCAACGACGGGCGGACACCATTACACGCTGCTGCATATGAGGGACATATCGAACTCACACGCCTACTTCTCAAGCACAAAGCAGATATCACAGCCCAGAACAACAGCGGGTGGACCCCATTACATGCTGCTATATGCAAGGGACATGTCGAACTTACACGCCTACTCCTCAACCACGAAGCAGATGTTGCAGCCCAGACCAACCACGGGCGGACCCCATTACATATCGTTGCGTACGAGGGACATATCGAACTCGCACGTCTACTTCTAGGATACAGCATAGACATGAACGCCCGGGACAATGATGGATGGACTCCTCTGCATTTTTCAGCAAGCCAGGGACATGCGGATCTGGTATGCCTACTTCTAGAGCACAAGGCAGACATCACAGCCCAGACTAGTGGCGGGTGGACCCCATTACATGTCGCTGCGAATGAGGGACATGTCGAAATCATACGCCTATTTCTTGAGCACAAGGCAGATACCACGGCCCAGACCAGCGACTGGCAGACCCCATTATACATTGCTGCATATATGGGACATGTTGAACCCACACGCCTACTTCTCGAGCACAAAGCAGATATCACAGTCCAGACAAGTGACGGGCGGACCCCATTACATGGCGCTGCATATACGGGAAATGTTGAACTCACACGCTTACTTCTCGAGCACAAGGCAGATATTACAGCCCAGGCCATTGACGGGCGAACCCCATTACATGTCGCTGCTGACAAGGGACATGTCGAACTTGCACGCCTACTTCTCCAGCACAGTATAGATGCGAATCCCCAAGACGATAACGGGTGGACTCCGTTGCATAGCGCAGCAAGCCGGGGACATATAGATTTGGTGCACCTACTTCTTGGGTGTGGGGCATCTACTACAGTCCAGAGCAGAAATGGGTTGACTCCGCAGGAAATTGCCTCGCGAGAAAATCATGATGAAGTCGTCTGCGTCCTTCTCGAGCATCATACAGATTCTGCGGCTCAGGACGATCAAGGGTCACCCCGGTCACACCATAGCACTGCACCATGAGACAACAACGTATAGGATTTGCTCCTGTCGTCCTGAGGTATGCCGTTGATCGAATTACAACAGATATTTGGACTCATCGCATGAATTATCTGCAGGAGGACATCGCCACTCTATACATCTTCTATGATACATTCTCTCAGGCCATGGTGTATAGGTTGTAAGAAATATGGAATTATACTTGCGTCTGTGATATATATTATTATCAAAGATGTTGCCATACAGTCCTATTTGTATTGCAAATGTCGTGGAGGGAGGAAACTTATGACGGGTTTTGTAACCATTTAGAACTCAGGCTTACTGTAAAGTATTACTCATCGTTCCATTGTCGCGGCTATACTGTACGGGTTGCCTAAGTTCGGAGAGTATAAATTCACGCTCTAAGGATTAAATGTGAACGCGCTGGAAAATCGATTCTATTTCCAGCCCAAAACGAGCAGATTTTCACCGTGCGGTCAAGTCTGTTCCGGACAAAACGAATGACGAAGCCTTCAGATATTGACTAATGACCGCCCACGCTACCCTCGCCGTCACCGTGCACTTGTGCTTCATCAGATACCATCCATCCGCCTAACTCGGCTTGCCGCGTCGTCCACGCAGCACGCCCCCGCGAATCGCGTGTGGGTTTGGGAAGGCCAAAGCAGGAGGGAAATCGCGCGATCATAAAGCGGGATTGCTATGAGAAGAGTTAAGTATCAACAAAAAACATCACCCCATCGTGGTACGTACTTGGCCATGAGAGCCAGGCCCAGTGCAAGCCTTGCGAAGGTGGTCGGAAAGAGCGGCCAGCGAGGCTCGTGTTCAAAGACCACGTACTATAGTACATCTCGCTATTTGCATTCGACACCGCATAGCCCCGCCTCTTTTACGAGCTGCTTACCAAACCGCGCCTCAGGGGGGGGAAGAGTGTTTGCCAGCGGGAACTTGACTCGCTTACGTTTAAGGCGCGGACGACATGGAAAAGGCGCGCAGTGGCGTGGACGTGGGTACCTGACAAGATTCAGGCGGGAAGAGTTCCAGTGGAGCAGGACTCGTCGAAAGGCGGAGACCTTGGATGATCCTGCGCAAAGCCGAGGAGGAAGCAGGCTCAGCGGGCGCCTCACCTTCGTTGTCACTGGATTCCTCTCGGACGTCCTCGGAAATGCCGTGCATGTGACGATCACCCAGGCTCACTAGTGGGTGGTCATGTTCAGCCACAGGCGAGGTACTCAAGGCTGATGAACCCTGACGGGTCAGGCGGGCCAGGGGCTCCGGATGATGGGAATGAGGAGGACCGGCGCTCGAGCCAGGCTCGCGCTAGGGAGTAGGATCGGGATGGGGCCGCCCTCAGCGGAGGTCTCAGGTGCGGAAGGACACCAGGGCTCGCATGGATGCGGGCCCACGGCCGTTTATTCATCTTCTTATCGCCCTATGAGGCCCATTTGGTTGATTGATTACTTTACTGACCGATCATCTAATCTTCTCGACTCAGGCAGGTGACAAATCACACCGCCTTGGCCACGCGTTGAGGGCCAGGTCGCCTATACCTTTCACTCCGACCTTCACGACGCCAATATGCAGCAAATAGTCGTTTTATCTAGTGTGTACACAACCAGCGCAGTTACCTACAGACTTCATCTTCATTGGCCGAGAATCACTTGATAGTGCTCCGAGCCCCTGTTTCACTTGCGGACTACTTAAGCGCGATGTGCGCACAGCAGAATGTCATCTTGCCTTTGGACCCGGAAAGCCCCCTCTCGCGTGCCCCTCTACGCCTGCCTGCTCCGCTCCAGCCGCACAGCGACCAACGCTCGGTGGCCATCGCACGTTCTCACTCCCACTCGCTCAATTCGCGTCTGCACTCACCCTGTTAGGGTCCCGTTGTTTAGTTATCAACTTTAAAGGTGACCATGAGTACTGGCTCGATGGATAACGCCGAAACGACAGGAGATTCCCCAGCAGAAGCTGACGAATGGGACTCTGTGTAGTTAGGCTTCGGTTGAGGCTCCGTATCAAGGGTGGGAGCAGGACTCACATTATGTAGCGACACAAGATCCAACAACGGGGCTTTCGACAGAAAAATAGTCCTCTTCGCAGCCATATTATGATATTATGGCCCATCAGGATCGAGTTCCGACATTGGTTCAAGTGTACCTCTGATTCGCCCTCGCTGTGATATCTGGCAAAGCGACAGCTCGGACAAATATAGATCTCGTTCGTGGAGACGTCACGTTCGGCTTGCGTCACTCAACATTCCGACGACCATTTCCTAGGGTCTGTCCCGCAACTTGTCACGGGAGATTCATTCAGAAGTGAACTGAAGGTGCGTCTATGCGATGAGAGCGAATGGCCTTGCACATGGTTGTGACGGGGTAAAGAGTGACCCAGACTTTTCCGCGCGATCCTCGAAAGAAGAATGCATAGCAAAGGCATAAAATGCACCTGAGTCCGGCTGTTGCCGGAACGGAGCCACACTATCACCAAATCGGGATCTTGGCTTTTGTGCGCAGCTTACGCAATCAACAAGGCGATGCGTTGATCGTCGGACCGAGGTCGCTACTACAGTATTAGTAGACTCCCTCCTCCACAACCTATCTCTGGCCACCGTTTCCACCTAGTGATATGTGATATGGGTCATCACTCACAGTCCTCCCGTTTCGGGCCCTCTTCGAGTCTGCCTTGCAAACTATTAAAGTCAGACGGGCACGATCCTGGCCGATCATCTACTTGCGGCACTTGCCCAGCAACTCCAAAATTGCGACTCGGCCGAGTGCGTTACTGCTGTGCCTCAAACGTAAGCATGAGCCTTCAGCGAATTCCGAGGAAGCGAGGGAAAATTTATGAAATCCCTCAAGCATCTCGTCGCAGTTCTGTACACGCTCTCTGCTAGCACCGCCCTTGGTGAGGCGATCGGACTGGTGCGTTGGAAGACATTGTTCGTCCCTCTACATCTCTAATGGTTCGTTCTACAGCCATTCCCACCCGAGAAGTCCGTATTTCTGGCTTTGTAATCCTTCTCGCTGTATGAGCCGTGTTCGTTCCACACACGAGCATGTCAGTGACTCGCGCACGCATCAGGCCGTCAAGGACGTCAGCACCAGTCATGATGCGATTGTCGACCTGCCCGAATCGGTTGAGAATTTTGTCAACCGACTCGATGTCTATACCAGGGTCCCATCAACGGAAGCTATGGCCGACATCCTCGTGAAAATTATGGTAGAGTTGATTTCCATCCTTGACCGGGTGACGAAAAAGATCAGACAGAAGCGACCGAGTAACTACGTCCTCATTCTTCACGGAGAGCCACTGACCTAATTTTCGATGCAGTGAAACTCGTAAAGAAGCTTTTGAGGTCGAGGCAGTGTTACAGAAATTAGATCGACTCACGAAGAAGCTCGGACAACCGCACAGACCCTCGATGTCGTCTGCATTCTCTAAAATATGAGGGTGGTCATGGACAGTGAGCGAATGCACTTTGGCTTTTGACTACTGGTTGCTCAGCATTCCTGTAGATGGTCGGGCCTCGATTGGCTTGTCGATAATTTTCAGTAGCTACCAACCGAGTGACCTTTAGGCAACATCTATATGCGGTCGACAGTCGAGTAGCGAGAGCGAGAGAACGTGCCAACGCTTCAGTCGCATAAGTCATACTGTCGAGCGTTCTAGGTAAGGTGTTGCGCTGGTATGTCCTAGCACACCACGCCACAAATTCCATTGAGTTTCGTAAGCTAGATGCCCCCATATATACAGCATGTGGCATGGAGAAGTGACATGTGTGTAGAATATATGAGTAGGAAAATGGGGGATAAGAACAGGTGTTGAAAGATAGTGCACATGTATCGCAGACATGAAGGCAAATGGAAACGATATGAATCACGACGGGTCCTTTACAACATCACCATACTGCTCTGACAGTTCTTTGACATCGGTGAGCGGAAGGAGCTCCTTCCAGATCACACACGGGCCGCTTCCAACAACGCCATCAGTTTGTATTTGTACGAACGTACCGGGACACTAGGGAGCAACGAGGAAATGGAACAAGAGGGTAGACGAAGGAGGATCGACTCTTCAAAGGCGCAGGATAAAGAAGAAGATGGACGCGAGGAACGTACGAGTTGGGGAGTGCCACCGAGGGAGGGCGCCACGCTAGCGAAAATAAGGAGGTCGCGCAGGGGATGTTGATGACATATCCTTTGCCGACCTCCTCGGTGGGAAACACGAAGGTCTGGACCACTCGGTCTAGAATACTAGGGTAACAGCAGGAAGAATACCAAACAAGCAAATGGGTACGACGACACCGGAGGCAGCGAGAGTGGTCGCGTCATTCGCAGGGGAGGTAATACCTATGTTGACGGGGTGGATTGCATGGCAGTCGGGAAAGTGCGACAGAGTGGGTAAAGATAACAGACTTCACGTGAGAGGACAAAGGGGATCGGTGAAAGGGCAACAATGGAGCGAAGCAAGGCAGGATGTGAAGGTGATCGAGTGGGGATGGTCTGGACACGCGACGGCGATGGGCGCAAAGAAGGGACGGTGGGAGAGGTGAAGAGGGACACCAAGTGAAGCGGGTTGATCACGGGGATCATCTCAGTGCCACCAGTTCCCCAAATTGTGAGTGTTGCCGCGGCAAGGATAAGAGGTGATGATAGCCTAATATCTCCCCCACCGTGACTGGCAGCTGCAGCGATTATGCACTGGAGTGTGCCCGTCGTCTGCCTAGGCTGTCGCATCCGAGTCCACCCCGCGCTCGGGAAGTTCCCAATAGTCCTCTTCTGCCAAGACAAGGGGTCATGGTATCTTCTCGTCTTCGACCTGGGCCATCACACCTACTCGGCGCTCGAGTAGGCATGCAAATTCCAAATGTCCCTCGTCTGTTGCGACCATTGATGGAGTTCGTCTGTCGATAGTGCGTGCGGACGCATCTGCCCCATGCTTGAGAAGTAGGTGTACGAGTCCCTCTCGTCCCATGCCTGCTGCGTAATGTAATGGAGTCCAGTCGTTCTCCGTCAGAGCCAATACATCTGCTCCATGTTCAAGAAGGAAGCGTGCAGAATCCACTTGTCCTATCATAGGCGCATAATGCAATGTAGTGGTCCCGTCCCTATACTGGAGTGTCGGATCCTCTCCGCGCTCGAGAAGGAGGCGTAAGACATCCACATGTCCCCCGATTGATGCTAGTTTCATTTGAGTGAGGCCAATGGAGTTGTGGACTGGGGTATCGACGCCGTGTTCAATAAAAAAGCGTACAATATCCCCATATCCACTGACCAGCGCATAATGCAATGGACACCATCCATCATGACCGCAGGCTCTCAGGTCTGCGCCGTATTTGAAAAGGAGCTGGACGGCTTCCACGTGTCCACCCTATGAGGCTACCTGTAATGAAGTCACCCCACCATCGTCTTCTCCGGTCAAATCTGCCCCGCATTCGAGAAGGACGCATGCGAGCTCGATGTTTCCCTCGTACAATGCCTATTGCAACTGACTCCACTTCTTATTATGGTGATTCGAAAAGTCACCAACACCGAATTCGAGAAAGACCGCTAGGACTTCCAGATTCCCCCCAATATATGCTCGAAGAGCTGGAGAAAAATGTTCCTTGTCCTCGGTTATTGCTCCACGCCATATTCGAGAAGGACGCGTACAACATCCGCATGTCCCCATGTTGATGCCAAGTGCAGCGGAGTTGACTTCCGATTGTCCCGGGCTTCCGCATCAGCACCGTTGTCTAGAAGGAAACGAGTAACTCCAACATGTCCCCTCCTACACGCAAGATGCAACGGCGTCGATTTATGGTCAAATCCTCGAGCGTCCACGTGCTGTGAGTGTTCGGTCATCAGGAACTTGACGATCGTGTCTAAACCACACAGCGCAGCATAATGCAATGATGTTGCTCGGGGCTGTGATGGCCTTTCCTCTCGCTTTTCTCGACGCCAGTATTGGTCTTCAAAATCGCGGATCCACACCCAGACCGTAAAATAGCATTTACTCGGGTCAAACAGCGATTTAATTCCATCTTCTACCTCCCGGAACACGTCCTCGAATCGCGCATGGTCCACCCAGTGCTCCGCAGCATATTCTGAAAAACAGAATTTTTCGAGATCGTCTCTCGTGATATTTTGGTCGAGGTGTAATAGCATGCCCAGGCAGGCTTGTGCGGCAAGGGTATGCGCCTGTGTCATAGATATGTGATAACGGCGGAGAATAATGTTACTTGATTCGGCAAGGCGGGACGACGTCAAGAACACCTTGACAGAAAAATGGGAGAATTCTATCACTCGTGAACCATCGACTTCGACGATTGTGAGCAAACTCGTTGCTGTTGAAAGCACGGCGTCAACCGGATCTTCTAGCATCCAGCCTCCGTGGTATTTCGGAATCGGTCCAGTCGTGAAGTCGAATCCGAGAGTTTGTGCGAGCTCATCGACAAGGAGTGGTCGGGATGCCACTGCCACAAATTGCAAAAGACGGTATGCAAATTCCCAGTTTGCTTCGTTGATATTACATAATACTCGCTCATATGTCTCATCGAGCGTCTCCGGTAGTAAATCGAGAGTAAGACGTATACTTCCCGGCGGGCAGCGGCGGAGGGACAGCAGCTGGCAATAAGCCCACCGGAACCTATAATACATGTGAGCAAGAGTTATTGATGCCTGAAGCGCTAACGACTTACATGCCGGCGGTTCTTTTTGTGAGCACCTCAATCACCAGTTGCCTGTCGGCCGCATTCCATCTCCACATCACCGGATCCGTATTCACGACAAACTTGATATAATTGTCAATGTCCTCCTGTTGTCCACTCTCCTCGTGCAGGGAAATGGCACGGAAGATCAAAGGATAAAGAACTGCTTTGATATCCGCCTCGGGTCGGCTCGTGACGCATATACGCAGATTAGGGATTTGTGAGTCAATGAGTGTTTCCACAAGTCCCAGAACCTTCTCGCGAGGTGACTGGAAAGATGGTGTGATTGGACATTCGTCCACAGCATCAATGATCAAGTAGATCGGTGCTTGCCCGGGCAGTTGCATAACGTCCATAACACATTTGATAAGTGCACTGTCGCTGGGCTGCCTCGAACCATTATTGTGTGCCAAGTAGAGTTTGGATAGAAGGTCAGAGCAAGTGTCGGATTGACGACAAAGTTGGACAAGCAAAGATGATAGTAGCCCACGCAGGTCTTTCTTCTGATCCTCCCTAAAGTCACAATAGAAAAATGCCAGTAAGGCCTGTCCCGATTTCCGCATGACTTCGATGTCCTCGATGATTGATGAACTGAGTAGTATGATAAGTCACCAAGGCCGAAATCATGGCGCTGTTAACGTACCAAAGGACACTCTTCCCTGCGCCCGCTACGAAGAGAGAAACCATTAGACCTATGAAAGCATATCGGCTGGAAGACCACTGGCACACACGTTTGCCATGAAGCCACAGAAGGGAACTCGGTCCAGACAACTTCCACTCCAAGAATGTGTCGCTATGGACAAACCACGCCGCCGTCTCAATGTGCCGTAGACCGCGAGCAATGTTGTGATTTTCCCATGGATCAGGCGGAGACAGCCAACTCTGGACGTCACTCTGCAACTTGTCGCCTGGCAGACCTCTCAACACTCGCGAACTAGTAAAAACAAAAAAACTCACGTTTCGACTTGTTCGTATCGCTCGCAAGTCGCTGTGTGATTTCTGGTGTACCCTCAGACGGGAAATCGTTTATGTCGCCAATAAATTTACAGAGCATATCCTGGACATTGTCGATCGGTGCCTTTCCATCTAAACGGAAGGTTGTTCAACGGCGGTTAGCTAACAAGCCGCGTGTGTTTGCTTACCATCCATCACCACTCTAATGTTCTGAACGAGACTATAGATGACCTCGAGGGTTTGTGCCGCCATTGTGCGAGCCTCATCGGGCGTCAGTCGATCTATCCTCTGTAAAACTGCCTCAACGTCATTGCCTCCCAGTAACTTCTTTACCAGTTTCACTGCATCCAAATTCAGACCAGTGGCATATTACTGTGAACCCACTTACTCGGTCGCTTCTGTTTGGCCTGTTTCGTCACCAAGGCCAGGGTGGAAATCAATTCCACCATTATTTTAACAATCATCTCAACTATAGCTCCCGTTGAAGGGATCCTGGTATAGATATCGAGGCAGTTGATGAAATATTCCATCGATTCGAGCAAGTCGACGAGCGCATCATAACTTGTGCTGACGTCCTTAACCACCTAATGCGTTTCCATGTCACAGGGACATATGCGTGAGACACGAAGAAAATGTCATACGGCGAGGAGAATGGCGAAAGCCGTAAATATAGGCTTTGCTGGTGGGAATGGCTGAAAGCCTTTTGATCAGAGGTATGGAACACTCGTGATCATATTCCCAACGCACCAGTCCTATCGCCCCATCGAGGGCAGTACTAGCAGAGAGGGTGTAGAGAATTGACACGACACGGTTGAGGGATTTCATGATTCGGCCATCGCCTGCTCTGAATTCTCCAAACTCTCGTGCTTGCTGTTGAAGCACGGCTGTGATGGCCTCTACTGAGTCGCAATTCTGGAGTTGTTCTGCGAGTGGGTGACTGGCCAAAGTCCTGCCCGTCTGGGTTTGGTAGTCCTGCAAGGCAGACTCGAAGAGGGCGCGAAAACGAGAGGATTGGGACTGATCAGCCATATCACTGTGTGGAAAGAATGGTTGGAACAGAAAGCCGTGATGAGGAACGAGGTAAAAGGCATTGCCATCTGCTGAACCTTATTAGAGTCACAAGGTAGTTGCCTAGAAAAGATAGGACAAGTGATAGGGCCTCAGGCCTCAGGCCTCAAGCGGAGTCAAACTGAGGTAATCGGAGTTGTGATATATAGCCGGCTGGATCCGGGCATAATAGCTGAGCGCTGACCCTTTCTGATCGCGACGGGGGGCATCTTTCCCTTCGCATGTCAATGATATTATTTTACCTCCCTACGTGAAAGAGACAGTGTGATACTTTTACGCACAAACTATATTCGGTCGAGAGTCAAGTAGTAATAGCGGGATGACTTGCCTCCGGTTCGGTCGCGTAGGTTATACCGCCTGGGTAAAGGGCTGCACTGGCATACCCTAGCACACTACGCCACGCACTCGAATGACTTTTCATTAATTGGACGCCGCCGTATATACAGCAGATGGCAAGTGAGATGTGGTATGTGTATAGGGTATGGCAAGAAAGGCGAGTAGGAGGTTGGGATCAAAACGTGACATGAAAGATAGCATAGGCATCACAAGCATGAAGATAAAACAAAGGATATCAATCACCACGCATCCTTCACGACGCCTCCATACTGCTCTGGCAGTTCTTTGACATCGATGAGCGGAAGGAGCTCCTTCCCTATCACGCGCGGGCCGCTTCCAACAACTTTCATCTTTGCAAGCGTTGCGGCAGATAAAATAGGCTTGAAGAGCCAGAATACCCACGTCATGATCGTTGGAACGTTCACAAAGAACTTGCGCGCCTACAGCAGAGGGTCGGGATTTGATTAGGAGCACACAAACTGGCAAAGGCACACGCACAAGGAACTCGGGGTAATGCTTCTGAAATAGGTCGGAGATCGTGGATGCGGCAGCTTTAGAGTTGGCGGTGCGGCTGCTGAGGCTCACACCTTCGTAGTCTAATTTAATAATAAAGTCAACCGGCCGCATGCGTGTGTACTCATTGAATGGAAGCTCATACCGTGGACTTGAACCATTTGGTCAACTGTTTCAAAGTCTATGAGTTTGATGCCCTCCTCCATCAACGCGATGCGCCATCTATAGGTGAAGGCAAGCAGGCAGGTCAGCAATTATGTTAGAAAAAGGAACGTTTAATGGGCGCACCTAATGAACCGCTGGACGTCACTGAAGGCCGTTGTAAGATCGTTATTCCTGCCATAGATATTGTACCTGATGGCGTCATCAGGACAAAGACCGATCGATCACGCCTGAAAGGAGCGTACACGACAGGCCGTCCTTCTTTGTCACGTCCGTACAAGTGACCAAAGCCTTTGAAGACGTCTGGATATGTCTCATTCATGGCGCCCTCGATATTGAACTCGGCACGCCAGCGAAGCGTGTCGATCATCATCGTCTTTGCGTCGTCAATATTCAAGTTCCTTGGGTCGTATAAATGAGACCATACACCCCAAAGGCACACGTATGTGTCAAAAGGGACACACCTCGCACGAAGCCACTTCATGAGAATGACGCTTGCGCGTGCATCTTTCTTCCCGCTGGGATCGAGCGTGACGCCCCATATGACGATAGGCGTGTTCCGTGCGCCCTCTTTGCCCTCATATGCCTTTTCTAGTATGTCTGGAAGAAGGGGCTGAACAAAGGAACAGATGTCAAGTAAGCAAAGAATGATGCGCATGAGCACATTAGTGGGTGGCACGTACACGGAACTCTTTGAGTGCGGCCCATTCGTTCTCGGTGAACTTTTGTGTGAGGGCGTTCTGGGGTTCTTCATCAGCATTTGGGACTCCTGTTGACTCTGTGAGCTTTGCGTTGGAGTCAGTATCTGGGGGGACTATGACGCTGGACATGATGATGGGAACCGAAGAACAGAAACGAGTCAGGTAATCCGGTTAATCGGTTAATATGATTTTATCTAATTTATCAGATAACAACGCAATCTCAGACCACGTGACAGCGTGGGCAATAATCAATTTCCCAGCCGCCGCCAGAGGACAAGAGACGAGCCCGGGAATCGCGCAGGACACGATGAGCTCACGGAAGAGGTGCGCGTCCACCAACTCTGGCAAATTTATCCAGCACTCATTGACATATTGTAAACGACAGCAAACTCGACCTCCTGGTCAAGGTCCGCTACCAGAATCCCCTACCAGCTCCGCCATGTCCGCCCAAACTACTGGACATCCCCACAAACCCAAAACGCTACACGCGACCCGAGTTTCTTGACACGGCCACAAATGAGGCGTTGCTCCCCATGGTCGTCGACGCCGAGTGCGGCATGCCGCTTGATCTTGGAAAGTGGGAGGCCCTCTGGGAAGACGGCGCGGACGACAGCGGTGCGCAATACTCTCGATGCCCTCCTCTTCCCTTCCTCCCCCTCTGATGGGCCTCTTACGTCTTATATGTGTTTTTTCCCGCTTGCTTCTAATTACAGCGTTGAACCCGGACCCGCGAAACCCGCCCTTGCTGGACCCAAAAGACCAAGCACTACTACTCGATCCCGCAGGTGGCGGGCTCGACTTTGGACGACACCACGGGCTCAGTCATCACGCAGGAGGAACACCCCCCGTCACGCCGCACGTCTCATGGCTTCGCAAAACGGAGTACATATCGCGCGACAGCTCGGCCCCTTCGCACCGCGCCGCAGCCGCCGACCTGTCAGTCCTCCTCCCTTCTTCGCACTACGCACTAGAATGACCCTGATGATTTTTTCTTCCCTCCAACCCTCCCCCACCTGCCTTCAAATGACACGCCCCTTTTCGTTCGTGTAGTGCGAACTTTCAGAATGACGCAGTGGATATATCGCGCGACGCGCAGCTCGCATCCATCGAGAGTTCCTTCGCTGCAGCGCGCAGCGGAGAACAACTCAGCTCGTTGCGCCATCCAACCAAACCACGGTTACGCGCCGTCGCCGCGTACGAGGTTCTCCCTGACGCGGACGTATGGGCGAACGCGTACGACCTGTTCCGATTCAGCGAGCGGCCCGGCGAGCGTGGGCCAGAGGTCCGTTTTGATGCACCACCTTCGCGATGTTGGGCATGACTGACTGAGTATGACTTCCTTTTTTTTCTTCGTGTTCATTGGTTGGGGTTCTTTTAGTTGGACGACCCTCGGCTGGACTGCGCGATTATGCGCCCAATGGAGTCAGACGGCGATCACTTCCTCACGTACTATCTCACAAAAGACGACGAGTCTGCCGAACAATTCAAGGACTCGCGAGCTGACCCGCGCGGGATCGAGTCTCTACAAGAAGAGGAAGAGGTTCGTCTATATCCCTCCCTTCTTCGCGCCTGTCGTGTTCACGAATGTCGCCAACAACAGGCGACCGAGTTCCACTTTGTGCGCGATTACGAAGTGGTCAAAGTTGAACAAGAAGTGCCCAACGAATTCCTCCTCGTCTTTGACGACGGTGAGGTAGCAGCCTCACCCACTACTTCGAGCGACGGCCTCGTCCAAGACCGCGAAACTAGGCGCCCGGGGGCGTACTACAAGCTCATTGAACGCAAGATGCTGCTCAAGAAAAAGAGGACCGAGGTGCGTTCCCCTCTAGACTGGACTTTTTCTCAGGCCCACTTTATGGCACGCGGATTTTTTTAGCCGATCGAACGCTTCCGCGACAAGTGGGCACTAGTACGCGTCGCGCATGTCCCTCCGAGCCAGGAAGAAGCGGAAGAGCGCGCCGAGGCACTCGCTGAGGTGCGCGATCCGATGTACTTGTTGCACTCCGCCGATGCGGAAGGCGAGGATGATGTCGACGCAGACGGTGACGCAGACGCGGATGGTGAAGGTGAGGTAGTGGTCGGAGCGGTAGGGTAACTATATCATGTCTGCGTATCATATGTCGCTGTTTATTTCTTTTGTTGTCAACTTGTTGTCGATGGTAGTGCTATTATTTTTGGAAGTTTCGCTCCCAATGCTTACAGGTGGGCGTAGACGGTGTGTAGACAAGAATGGATACAGAACGACATCGCAGCACACATCTGGCCTCTCCAGAAACAACAAAAAGGTATAGTTATGGTCATGAAAGTGGTGTGCGATCAATGGTGGAATTGCGAAAGGAGGACTTGTCGGCCATGGAGTCTACAGCTTTTGTCTTAGGGGTTGTAAAAGAGAAATCCTAGGGAGGACGTACCGTTGTTGGATTTGTACTCCATGATAGTTGACGGAGGGAGATGCAACACAACACGTATCCTATCCCTATTTCATGCACCGATCAGCGTGTGGAGCAAGAAGTTACCTGAGCAAACGAACCTGATACGTTCGCGCAGCTTGGGTTCATCAATACGGTTCCAGACGCTAAGGATATCCTCGCTCTGGCGCACACTAATTGTGCACCCACATATCTCTGGCCATTCGTCTTCGTGCGGCGACGCGACACCAGCGAACTGATCGCCGATGAGGGCGAGGACGAGGTCCTCCCAGATGCGATCCGCAACGCCCTTGCGGAGGCGGAGGATCCACTTTCCACCAGGGAGGTTGAGGGGATCCTCCCATACGGGGCGACGCACGCCCTGGTGGAAGAGGAGGTAATCCGTCGTCGGGAGGAGTGCCGAGGGCGGATGGAGGTGGGTCCAGAGGGACCAGAAGGACTCTACCGACGCGAACGCGGAGATCTTTTTGATGCCCTCTTCGTAGTTCGTGATCTTGTTTCCTGGGGCGCGCTGCTGGCGGAACCAGAAGATCCATCTGTGGGACGGGGGACGGTCATTCGCGGGCCTCGTACGCGCTGGTTCTCGATCGGGGCGGGCCGAAGAGGGAGGGGACGTACGTACGTGCTGCGGAGGGGATGTACGGACGGTGTGGGGAGCCCTGCCGAGGAGGATGCCGCGGGACTTTTTTCTCTCACGGAGGAGCCTTTTTGTTCGTCCGAGAGGGTGGTCGAAAAGTGCTTTGATGGTACGCGCGCGGGGGGTGGGGTTGCGCCGGAGAGAGAGGAGGGAGTTGCGGTGGGTGGTGGTGCTACAGTAGTTAATGAGGATGGAGAAGAAGAGTCTTTGTCCTTGTTTGAGAGGAAGCGGGACTGGGTTGAGGTGGAAGAGAGGTTTGAGAAATAATTGGCCATAACTTAAGATGTCAGTCGAAGTGTAAGTAAATGTAAACGCGGGGCTGTGCAAAGCGTGTCGGGATATGCCGATGAGAATGAAACTCCGACAAGGACACGGTTTGTGCCGCGTTTGTGCCGTGTGTGACCCGCAATTCCGCTTTCTTGTGCTGTGTAAAACCCGTGGCCTACCGACGTCGCCCTATCGCAGTCCCTTTCCCTTTCCGCTCCTTTGATTCGCTTTTGCCTCTTCCCTTTGCCTTTTTACATGTGCACCCAATGAAACTCACCTTTAGACGAGAACTCAGGCCTAGGCCTTTCTCCTCAATGCTTGGTTTTCTCGATCTCAAGACTGGCGTTACCCTCGTGGTTCTTTTTGCGGTCCGAGTCTCA
This sequence comes from Russula virescens, assembly GCA_003316435.1. NCBI lineage: Eukaryota > Fungi > Basidiomycota > Agaricomycetes > Russulales > Russulaceae > Russula > Russula virescens. The sequence goes on along the minus strand of QFEY01001894.1, from coordinate 12,395 downwards.
CATCCTATAGTTTTTCTCCTTCCCGCCAACTAACGTTTTCTATCAGGTGCTCAACAAGGTCGCTGGTATATACGGCCTCATTGCCTTGCTCACAGGAGCAGGCGGCAACGCTGCTCAACTTACCCTATATATTTACTCCGCCCTCGCCCTTGTCGCCCTCACGTGGGGAATCCGCGCCGTCAATGACGTTCGTTATCCGTTCTTCATTCTACAACGACCTTACTGACTCACTTCCCTCCGCACAGGAGAACCCGAAGCACATGCTTTACTTCGCCCACATATTCTTCGCCGATCATGTCCTTAACACCATCTGGACCGTGTATTTTGCAGTCCAGTGGTGGCTGTATACCCCTCATGACGGCCGCCGCAACGCAAACTCCCCAGCGCAGCAGGCGCTTATCGATGGCTATATTGGCGAGCACCAGACCATGTCTGAGGCCGAACGCGCAGCAGCAGCCGAGCGTGTGTGGCGCTCCGAGAAGAGTCAGGCCCTGACGATTATCATCCTTGGCTGGCTCATCAAGGTCTGTACAATGACTCGATCTGAAACGTGTCCCTCTCCTTATTTCCCGTTTCGGGGACTCCAAAGTTTTACTTTGCCGCTCTCCTATATTCCTTTGCGCACCACCTCCGCCGAGGAAGCTACCGCTCACTACCCCTCTCGCGCTCGAATACGAATGCCATAAGTCCAGGTGGCATCCCTCTCGTGAAAGACGCTTACTCCGCATACTCCGCGCTCTCTGATCTGGATGCGGAGAATGCCGACGACGGCATCGATACCAACGTAGACCTAGGCGCCCTATACGGCGCGCCACCACCACTGCCTGTGCACAGCGTCCCATCACACCCCAATCATCGCAGCAGGTCTACTGGCGCAGGGAGCGCAGGATCCTTCGCGGACTTTGTCAGCGCCCCACCACCCCGTCATACAAGACGCACGCGCGGGAGCTTACTTGCCGGGCACTCAACAAGAACACCCAGTAGCAACTCGGGGAGCGCCGCCGGAAGCAGTAGCCCAGGCCCGAGCGAGGGTGAGGACGAGGAGGCGAGCAGCGTTGGTACAGGGACCAGTCGCACACGCACATAGCGGTCTACCTTTGAGAGCGGGAGTGAGCAGGCACGGGGCGGCGCGTGTGTATCATTACCTGATTTCATAGATTCTCACTTGCCCTTCATTCTCACGAGCCATTTTGGTGGTCTACTTGTACCGGAATGTCAATTAATATCAGACACGAATAGCATGGCTGTCGCGGATGAAGGGTCGCGGTGATTGTAACTAGGACGTTACAATACAGTACACTACATCAATTGCTATTACAAAGGTGGTAATGACCTCCTTACGACGGCGCAAGGTCCATGGCAGGGACGTCCGTCACGCGGTCCTTCACAGGACTCTTTTCGTTGGTCTGGGCAGGACCGACGGCAGCCGCGATTACAGTGCCACCATCAGCCGGTTCATCATGGGCGCCATCGCGTGACCTTAGTTCCCCACACTGGGCGTCTCTTTCGGCACGTGGATTTAGAATAACCGCCAAAAGGAGCACCAGGCCATCCATGACCTAGCCGTGATGACAAGACAAAGCGCCCACATCGACGAGGCACCCGTCAGCAAAACGAGAAGAAAAAAAGGTCAAGCGTGTGTATAAAGCCATCCGTTAGAGAGGAACGAACCGTGACGAGGGTGTACGCGACTGCGGCGAGCACGTCGACTTGGCGCTTGAAGACGAGCGAGAGGAGGGAGAAGACCCCGCCTAGGAGGTCGATGGCCATGAATGTGAGCGAGATGCCGATGACGGCGCGGTGCTTATAGATCTCGTAATACTGGGGTCTCTCGGCAACCAAAGCAAAAGATGTTGCACAGGTTAAGTAGAGGGGATCCGATCGCATTTTCATGGACTGACCGATACTCACATGAGAGCTACTGTGATCAGGATCGAGCTGAGGATGCCGAAGAATCGCACGCCAGCTTTGCCCGCGGGTGTGCCATGTCTATACGAGGGCTAATGTCAAGACACACCAGCCCGTCGATCGATTCAGTACACGAAAGAGAACATGAAACGGGGCCCCTCCACCGTCATACTAGCTCCGAGAGGGTGTCGGGGGGCTTGAGTGGATACAGGTGACACGTACGCGGAGAGCAAACACCAGCGCGACCTCGAGCGCGCCCCAAAGCGCCAGCGTACCGGAAAGCACGACGATGCACCGCGCGCGCGAACGCGCAGCGGCGCCATAGTACAGACACTGGCCCCAGGAGAGCAGTGAGAATAGACCGAAGAGCTGCGGCTGTACGATCAGGGGTATGTTCAGGTCTTGCACGATCACGTAGACGCCGAGCGGGAGCGCCGCGATGCCCCAGAGGAATCTGCGCGTGTTGGGAATATCGGTTGTTAGCGATGAGCTGCAGTCGCGAGATCGGTGCGGAGAACGGGTGTGTGGCTCGGAGTGAAAGCGTAGGTGCGGGCGGTGAGGAAGGGGAGGGAGAGGGAGAGGGAAAGAGGAGTGGCGAGTAGGAGGGTAGGTGCGATGCGACTTACACGAGCCAGGGTGAGAGTCCTTTTGTGGATTTGGTGCGCCATGTTTTGACAAGTTGTGGTATAAGCTGTACGGTCCAGAGGATCGCGCCTGCGAGGGATGCAAGGGTGAGCCACGAGTAGTCAATCAACTATGCTGAAGGACAATTAAAAGGCTTTACTAACCCATCGTCCCGAATACGTTCTCGGCTACCGCGTTCACGGGCATCGTAACTACAGTTTGCGAGCGTGCCCGGCACTGGCAAGCGAGCGGCGTGGTACGAATATAAGATCGGGGAGTACTCGATGGTTTTATTATATGGTACGTTGCGTGTAAAGATTGAGTATCATCGGTGGAGAGCCGTTCGGCCGATCGAGTCATCGACTTAGGGAGGACATTTGAAATTTGCAATTTTTGGGACTGCCGAGCACGCACAACCAGCCATGCTTCGGACCACAGCTGCGCCGTAAATTGAAATACTTTGGGTATTGAACCTCAACCCGATGATCAATACTCAATTGCGAGCTCCTGTTTTACGTGCCTCCTCGTGAACTGTGGTGAGAAAGCGAAGAAGGCTCTTGGAAGTTAGAATACAGTACCCATTTCATTCATTCATGCTGTACCATGATGAAGAAACTATATCCTGATCAGCTTCAAGGAGGGACCGCATCATACGCAGGATGTTCAATACTGAACACTATGTCACTTTATTGTAGAAATAGCAGATCTTGAGAGTTATTTGGTGCAGGATTACACCCTAGACTGATTACGTAGAATTTCTTTTCCGCCTTACGCCTGACCTACAGGAAGTATATAGACCGCTACCTCTTTGCAAGTTTTGAATTTGTATCCAGCGCTTTTGGAATCCGACTCAACAGCGGCGTACACGACGACAAGTTCGTCCCCGTCACTTCGTTGGCACAAACAGAAGTGATCGCTATCGCCTCCGTCTACTGCCAGGGCGAAGGGAAATTGGACTCCATGAGGGCTCGTATTGAACTAATGTTGTGACGCTATCAAGACCTCGTCACCAGGTTCCAAAATTGTCAAAACTCACCAGTCTACAATACACATCAGCAGGAGAAATGATCTTGCCATTCTCGTCGGGGCGAGGAAACTCTAGCCAGCCATCTTGTTTTGAAACTGGCTTCGATACGCCGACTATGTTGCCATCCGAACCGTACGCAGTGACCCCGCCGTTGACCATAACGAAGTTCCTCGCAATAATCGACTTGGGGTCCATGAAATCTGCGCTCTACATCATGCATACCGCTTCAACACAATCGCTTTGGAGATAGGGGGAGTTGACATACCCCAATCCACGCAAGGGAGTAAAGGGCCAATGGCATTTGGATGTTAGAGTCCGACTTGAGGACGGCGAGAAGGGTGAAGTTGTTGGCGTCTGGAACGCCATTCGACGGGCAAAGTGGTGTCTGGCGTCCCACAATAGCAGGTGCAGGCGAGGCAAGGGAGAGGGTAGTAAAGGACAAAGCGAAAAGGGCTAGGGATAACATAATGTCGTCGTTGCAAATCTTCGACCTGTGTATTAGTGAATATGCTGGTGCCGCGAAGACCTCTGAGCTGGCTGTGAAACGTCGCAGAACTATCTTGTGCAATGTACAGGGCGAGGAGATGATGAAAGGCACTTGATACCCCTCATGACGCGCTACGATGCTCTGATGGCAGCATGGAATGGAGAGCGGAAGCAAAGGATATCCAAAGGGGCTGAAATGGAATGAAGAGCGCGGTAAATTTGTGCCGCGTTACTAATAAACTGAGTTGAGTTCAGACATGAACGAGTTGTGCGAATAATGCGGGGCGCTCTTGAGTTGAAAACGCAGACGAAGGACGGACTGTCAATCGGTGCATACGACCACCTCGAGGGTGCAGCGTTTGTCTTTAGACAAGACGAAGCCTTGGGCAAGCGTGACGTGATCGAAATAAATAGACACTTACGTATCAAGGTGACGATTTCGTCTCTGATTCCTCCGGCCAGCATCGAAACGTGTGGGAAACACCTCGTCTCCATCATGACGGTTTCTAGCACACTTCATGGACGTGTTGGCTAATTTCCTGGAAGTTTACAAAGCTGACCTATCCACGGACGTGTAAGGCTTCAATCAGGCGTCAGCGTTGACCCTCGTTTCTTTTATTAATCACCACGTCCTTCTGTTTCGACCACCGTTTCCTCACAGCAATATGACTGACCAGTTCCAATCATCTCGCCTTCGAATTCTCTTCGAATCTGCCTTGCAGGACTACCAAAAGCAGACGGGCACGACTTTGGCCGGTCACCGGCTCGCAGAACAACTCCAGAACTGCGACTCAGTAGAGGCCGTCATCGCCGTACTTCAACAACAGGCAGAAAAGTTCAAAGAATGTGGAGAAGGCGACGACAGAATCATGAAATCCCTCAACCGTATCGTGTCAATTCTCTATGCCCTCTTTGCTAGCACTGCCGTCGGTGAAGCGATAGGACTGGTGCGTCGGGAAGATGTTCATGACTGTTTCCCATCTCTGATCGTGTATCTTTCGGCCATCCCCACCTGCAAAGGCCATATTTGCTGGCTTTGCTATCCTTCTCGCCATATGACATTTTCTCATTGAATCAGCCATATATCCCAATGACATGGAAGCGTATTAGGCGGTCAAGGACGTCAGCACAAGTTATGATACCCTCGTCGACTTTCTCGAATCGATCGAACATTTCATCGAATGTCTTGGTATTTATACCATGATCCCTTCACCTGGAGATATGGTTGAGGTCCTGGTTAAAATAATAGTAGAATTGATTTCCACCCTGGCCTTGGTGACAAAACAGATCAGCCAGAAGCAACCGAGTAAGTGCATTCTCACCGGTAGGCGACTAGTCTGAATTTGGATGCAGTGAAACTAGTAAAGAAGCTACTGGGAAAGGATGATGTCAAGGCGGTGTTACAGAGGATAGACCGCCTAACCTCTGATGAGGCTCGTACGACGGCAGCGCAGACACTCGAGGTCATCTACGGTCTCGTTCAGAACATGAGAGTGGGGATGGATGGTAAGCAAAAGCATGCGGTTTGTTGACGAACAGCTGTTGAATAATGTTCCATCTAGATGGAAACGTATCATTTGACAGCGTCTGGAGTCTGCTTGGTAAATTTATTGGTGACATAAATGAATTCCCCGTCTAATAGTGCACTAGAAATCATACAGCAACTGGCGAGTGATATGAACAAGTCGAAGCGTGAGTTATTTTTATTTTTACCAATTCGCAAGCGTTGAGGAGTCTGGCAGGTGACAACTTGAAAAGAGAGGTCCAGAGTTGGTTGTCTCCGCCTGATCCATGGAAAAATCACAACACTGCTTGCGATTGGCGGCACCCTGAGACGGCGACGTGGTTTGTCCATGGCGACACATTCTTGGAGTGGAAGTCGTCTGGACCGAGTTCCCTTCTGTGGCTTCATGGAAAACGTGCGTGCCAGTGGTCTTCCAGCCGATATGCTTTCATAGGTCTGATTCTCCATGCGTAGCGGGAGCAGGGAAGAGCGTTCTTTGGTACGTGAACAGTGCCACAGTTTCTGTCTTGGTGACTTATCACGCCACTCAGTTCCTCAGTCATCGAGGACATCGAAGTCATGCGGAAATCGGGACTGGCCTTATTGGCATTTTTCTATTGTGACTTTAGGGAGGTCCCAAAGAAGGATCTTCGTGGGCTACTATCATCTTTGCTGGTCCAACTTTGTCATCAATCCGACACCTGCTCTGACTTTCTATCCAAATTCTACTCGGAACACCATGATGGTTCGAGGCAACCCAGCAATGATTCACTTATCAAATGCCTTATGAACGTTCTGAAACTGCCCGGGCAAGCACCAATCTACTTGATCATCGATGCTGTGGACGAATGTTCAATCACATCATCTCTCCCGTCTCCTCGCGAGAAGGTTCTGGGGCTTGTCAAAACACTCATCGACTCACAAATCCCTAATCTGCGAATATGCGTTACGAGCCGACCTGAGATGGACATCAAGGCAGTCCTCTATCCTTTGACGTTCCGTGCCATTTCCCTGCACGACGAGAGTGGACAAATGGAAGATATTAACAGTTATATCAAGTTCGTCGTTAATACGATGACGAGATGGAACGTGGCCGACAAGCAACAGGTGATTGAGGTACTCACACAAAGGGCCGCTGGCATGTAAGCTATTAGTACACCAGGCATCAATATCTCGTGTTCACATGTGTTGTAGGTTCCGGTGGGCTTATTGCCAGCTGCTATACCTCCGCAATTGCCTCCCGGGGAGTATACGTCATGCTCTGGATGTACTACCGAAGACGCTTGATGAGACATATGAGCGCGCGTTACGGGACATCGATGAAGCGAAGTGGGAATTCGCGTACCGTCTCCTCCAATGTGTGGCGGTGGCTTCCCGTCCACTCTGTGTCGAGGAACTCGCACAGATTCTCGGATTTGACTTTATCACAGGACCTGTTCCGAAATACCACGAGGGTTGGCTCTTAGATGATTCGGTTTCGGCGGTACTGTCAACAACAACGAGTTTGCTCACGATTGTCGGCGTCGATGGATCGCAAGTGATAGAATTTTCCCATTTTTCAGTCAAGGAGTTCTTGACATCCTCCCGCCTTGCCGACGCAAATGAGATCATTCTCCGCCGTTATTACGTCTCTATGACTCGCGCCCATACCCTCGCTGCACAAGCCTGCCTGGGCATGCTGTTACACCTCAACGAAAACATCACGAGAGACGACCTGGAGAAATTTCCTCTTGCGGAATATGCTGCGGAACACTGGGCGGACCATGCGCGATTCGAACATGTTTCTCGGGAGGTGGAGGATGGGATGAAATTGCTTTTCAACCCGACTAAATTCCACTTCTCAGTTTGGGTGTGGATCTGCGATTTGGAAGACCGGTACTGGCGTCCTGAGGAGCGAGGCGAGAGGCCATTACCGCCACGTGGAACTCCTTTGCATTATGCCGCCTTGAGTGGTTTAGACACCATCGTCAAGTTCCTGGTGACTGAACACTCACAAAGCGTGGACTCTCGAGGCTTTAAACACAAGTCAACTCCATTACATCTTGCGTCTAGGAGCGGACACGTTGGAGTTGCTTGTGTCTATCTGGACAATGGCGCGGATTCGGACGCCCGGGACGAATACAAGTCAACTCCGTTACACCTGGCCTCAACATGGGGACATGCGGATGTTGTACGCGCTCTTCTCGAACGCAGCGCTGATGCAAAGCTCACGGACCATATGCGATTCTCCCCGATGTTTCGAGCATTTCTCGGGGGGAATCAGGAAGTCTTGATGGTCTTTTTCGAGTTCTGTCCGAATGACGTGTTCAAAGACTGGGATGCGTGGCCTCTGTTGAACCAGGCATTGTTCTTGGGAGATATTGAACGCGCATCGGACCTTCTCGACAGCGGGGCAGATTTGACCGGAGACGCTAATGGTGCGTTGGAGGCAGCTTTACTTGGCGGACATGTAGAATCTATCCGAATCCTCCTTGAGCGCGGTGCTGACGCGACATACCGCTTTGATTCAAGTTATGGATCAACCCTACTACACGATGCGTCACTCAGGGGACAAGTGGATATTGCACGTGTCCTTATTGAGCACGGTACCGATGCCTCAATCCAGAATCAGTACGGGTGGGCTCCATTGCATGCAGCGTCATGCGGCGGACATATGGAAGTCTTATGCCTCCTCCTCGAGAAAGGAGCTGATGCGACAGCCCAGGGCCCGGGTGGGAAGGACTGCATTGCATTATGCGTCTGCAATGGGACATATGGAATATGCGCTCCTCCTTCTTGAACATGGAGTGGATGTGGACGCCCTGGACACGAGCGGGCACACTCCGCTGCATTGTGCAGTATTAATGGGAAATATCGAACTTTCATACCCTCTTTATTTGTACGGTGCAGATATATCAGCTCTGACGAATCACCGTGACGGCGCCGCACAATTATTACATTCCACAGCAGCCGAAGGACAAGAGGGACTCTCGCACCCACTTCTTGAGCATGAGCTAGATACGGCGGTCTGTGACAACGACGGACGAACTCCATCACAAGTCGCGAGAGACAATGGACGTGGGTAACTTGTACGCCTGCTCGAGCGCGGAGGAGATGCGACGGCCCAGGCGGACTATTGTAAGGCCACGCGTGGCCTAGGCCTACGCTGTGCCACTATGCTTGGTGCACGTCAGGCGCTAGCGAGCGTACCTTTTTCTGTTCGGTAACTGACTCGTACGATACTCTTGTACATAGCTTTCTCTCCCCAGCACGCTCTCTCGGCCAACTCGCTTTCCTCTCCCTACCGGCGCGCTCACTGCCTCCGCCTGTCTCATTCATTCCAATTCACTTCCTTTCTTCCCCCCTCATCACCTCGCAAGTCGCATCCGGATCATCGACCGACGTCGTCAGCACTGCCCTCTTCAATACAAACAAGATGCACCTTCGCCTTGCATACACGTTCTACACAGCTCTTGCTGTGTACTTAAAGGTATCCTCGAATGTATATAAACTCACCACTCTCGTTGTAGGAGAGTTAGCGAACTTGAGAATCCCACTCGTTGCCCCTTCTCTCTGCGTGACCTCGCAAGCCCGTTCTCTCTCTTTCGCTCTCGCTGCGCGCCGACGCACTTCCTGCCGACGTACTTCCTTTATCTCGCACGGACCCGCCGAGTCACTATTCTCTTCTGCTCAGCCGCCGCAGCTACGTCGACCCGCCGAGGTCTTGCTTTACTCTCGCTAACGCTACAGAACGACCCGCCGTTGGTCGACCCCACTCCTTTCACCTCGTTTCTCGCTCCCTCTCTTTATCACTTCCTTTCCCTCTCGCACCCTTTCCTTTTCTCTTCCATATCTATTTTCCTCTCCTCTCCCATTGCTCGTCCAAGGGTCCTGACTTCACTTAGCGGACGCACCCATCGCAGCCGCCATACACTATGTGCGGACATCATCCCTTGTCGTGGGAGAAGTGGGACGTGTGGAACCGGCACGACCACCTGAGCGCGGGGTCAACTCGGATGCGACATCCCAGGGCGACGACGGGCAGACTCCAGTATATGTTGTCGCAGCTGAGGGGTATATGGTCTAAGGCATTTAACACCACGTCTGCCCGCAGAACCACTCACAGTTTGCGGGATTGCCAGTGGTGGCACCGAGATGATCCCCGCGAGCAACATACTTCACTTAGCGTTCTTCTTCGCCTTCTCCCGCTGTCCCTTCTTCGGGTCCATCGCCATCGTATCAAGGCCATCACCGCTCGAATACCATCACTTCCTGTCTTGCTTCTCCTTCCATTTTGCTGATCGACTTAGTCCACTCTTAGTCCGTACATGTCAAACCTGGCATCTTTCTCCGCTACCACGCGGCCCATCCCGTTGACTTAGGTATCACCTCCCCTCATAACGACGCGCCCGCTTACACCGCCTCCGATGCTATCATACCCATTTTCCTATTTAATATTCTTCCTGCCGTTACCTTAGTATTCTTGATTATAAGACCTCCTTTTTTCTCTTGGGCGTTGCGCCCTCTCTCTGTCTCTCTCTAATTCCCATGTTTCTCGCGTCTCTTCCTCCTTCATCCTGTGTCCTTCAACGCTTGATCCCCGTCTTCTTACCCTTGTTCCACCCCCTCATTGTTCCCTATTGTCCCGGTGCGTTCGTACAATTACCATTCGATTCCATGTCCCTGCGCAGTCCTTTGTAGTACAAGAAGTCTTGTCGTGTATATGATCTCGAATATCTGACTCTCCAATAGCATACCACCCCTCGAATTCCGAGGGTGACTGTTAAGACCTTCTCGCGCCTGTCCTCGTCTCCGAAGATTCGTACTTCTGAATGCTCTATCAGGCAACAGGCCTATCAACATTTGATCACGATCTAGAATAATCCGACCTCGCCACCCACAGCCTCTCGCTCCTCCCGCCCTTCCCCTGCTAAGGCTCCTTCTCCTTCGTCGCCACTTAGCACTCTCGGACCATGGTGGGGACAGGACGCCTGAGGTAGTTCGTCACGACGACTGAAGATAACCTTCGACTGAATAGGCCTTAGCTGCATAACAATTAACACAAAAACCATCGATCATTAATACTCTCGAGCGAGTTCCCCGATTATACGCAAGTCAGGTTTGCGATATTTGACTGCAAGAATCCTCACGAGTGTCAAGAGTACGAGGGAGGGCATGAGCCTGAGGTTTTCCTTGTATAAGAATCAGCCGAGAAGGGTAAAATTACACAGGATGTTTATTACTGGATATAGCACGTCATTCTTGAAACTAGAAGCCCTTAATCAGCCCTTTGCGGATCACATCAATCACACATAATACTTTTTTCTGGTCTACTGCTGGCCTACCGGAAGCACATTAACCGCTACCTCTGCGCACGTCCCAAAATTGTACCCCGCACTTGTCGTGTTCGACTCGACCACTCCATAGATCACAACAAATTCGTGACTATTGACGCGCTTGCATAAAGAGAAGTGATCGCTATCCCCACCGTTCACTGCTAGGGCGTAGGGATACATCTCTCCGTGAGGGCTCGTGTTGAACTAGTTCAAATGCAAGATAATCCGCAGTCAAGACATTCCGCAAGGAACCAAGTCTCTCAGAACTCACCAGTTTGCAGTACACCTTGGCAGGCGAAACGGTCGTACCATTCTTGGGGCGAAGGAATGACAACCAACCATTTTCCTTCGGGACCTCTTTCGAGACACCAACAATGCTGTCGCCCGATCCGTACGCGGTGACCCCTCCGTCGGTCATAATGAAGTTCCTGGCGATAATTGAATCCATGGATTCTGCGCTCTGTGTCACATGTGGTGCATCAGTAGAGTCATTGCGGAGATAAGAATAGCAAAGATACCCCGATCCATGCTTGGGAACTGAAACCGGGTGAAGCATTTGCGCCAAGGGCCAATGGCTTTTGGACGTTTGTATCGTTCTTGAAGACGGCAAGAAGTGTGAAGTTGTCTGAATACGGAACGCCATTCGACGGGCAAAGTGACGTTTGGCGTGCCACTGTGGCAGATAAAGCCAAGGAGAGGGTAGCAAGGAGTGACGCGACGAGGATCTGGGAGAACATGGCGATGAGATGAATGTTGCCCGTATTTGCTGAAACACGACAACAGAGACGCGTCGATCCGGTATTATATATGCTGGCGCTGTGAAACGTAACAGGATGAGATTTGTGAGAAGATGGATGGCGCGCAATTTCCTCGACTACGAAATATAATGACGCGCCGCCGGGCGAGTGACATGCCCCATTTAATTAAGATGGAAGCGTGGAATGGAATGGCGAAGCATGTTGATGTCGTTGAAAGCGTCTAATCGGTGATCGCGAAATGACGAAGCACGGCATGCGCTAACGCATCACAGTAATAATTACAGAAATTACCCTTTATTACGCTCTCGTTACTGTATCATCTGGAGCCATTAACCACTTCGCTTTCTGGATTTTGACCGGGTCGAATGAGTAAACTCCAAGGCGTATATATCAGATGCAGTCGAAGGCATAAAGTCCAACTGCCAAATTAGTGCATAGGACTTCCTCTGCCTGCAGACTTTATCTAATTTCCAGGGAACACGTCACGAGGACCCGACTCAATCAGGCACATCAGGGAAAACCTCAATCCTTAATTGATGATAATCTGCGCTCGCTAGCAAGAATTAGCGGAATTACTACATTATCATCGATTTTCTTACCCCCCAATAAAATACCAATAATTTAACACAATAATCTCACACAATTTTTGTTAGCGATCACAATGATTTAACACAATAATCTCACACAATTTTTGCTAGCGATCACAATGATTTAACACAATAATCTCACACAATTTTTGTTAGCGATCATAATGACCTATATTGTCCACTAGC